>JZKD02S1273600.1:64985-83491 GCA_000966675.3 Picea glauca
TGGTTGGTATTTCCCCCCCAACTTAAGAAACTAGCAGCTTAACTTCAACATGAAATCGAGAGGTTGTAAGCATTGCCCCCTAAGCGTTGTTTCTTCCAAAACACAGGTGGATGAAATGAAGCTTCAAATACTATATGTAATGAAGTACTTGACTCAATCGAAGAAGGGTGAAATCTATTTCATTTTTTTAATGAGCTTGCCACATAGAAGAAAAACTATGCTCGAGAATCTAGGTTCAATCCCCAGACCTCTGTTTAATTTTTTAATGGGCTTGACATAGGAGAAGAAATTTTCTCATAACCTCTTTTTTATTTTTTAATGAGGTTATCATAGAGACTAAAAAACTATCCTCGTAGCTAGTTTCATTTTTTAACGAGCTTGAAATCAGAAAACCATGCTCAAAGCTGGTTTCATTTTTTAATGAGCTTGAAATCAGAAAACCATGCTCAAAGTTGGTTTCATTTTTTAATGAGATTGAAATCAGAAAACCATGCTCAAACTCCTCTTCTTGATCATGGATTCCAGGAAGAAAATGTTCTGGAAGGACACCATGTCAAGGGACAAAAATCGGGCATGGCTTCCAAGATATCTTCACTTGATGGAAGAAATGCACTTTGGAAGGAACACATGTCAAGGGATGTGACATGGGTAAGTAGATCATGCTCTAAAATCCCTATCGAAGAGATCGCCATGTCAACTACTGGATCTAATTCATAATATATTGAGCTTACAGTGAGAGGCTCATCTTCATCGACAGCTAAAGGCGTGGGAGACAATGCCACATAATTGACTTGTGGAAAGGGTAATACCATCTGCATATAATAAACATTTAAGGAGTTCATTGAGTTGGTAATCAAGTGAGGACCAACGAATGAAATTTGATCGATAGTCGTAATTCTTCCATTGTGAGGGAAAGATATCACACGAAAAAGGGTGGACACAATAGTTTTCATGGCATAAACATAGTGTCACCCAAGGAGTAAATCAAAATCCAAAGGGTCTTGGACTACCATAACATCAATAAAGATAGTTTTCCCTCCCAAAGTTACGGAAAACTGAGGAAGTACCCCTAAAGGTTGACTGGTTCTTCTGTTAAAACTAACAGATTTTGCGTAACCAACGCAAGTTGAGAATAACCCAAATATTTCCAAGCAATAGAGGACAAAATACTAACAGACGCACCTTCATCTATCAGGGTCTTAGGAATGTCCCGACCAAAAACATGCATGGTAATATTGAAAGGAATGTGAGAGGGAATACAAGGTCCAGTTAGCGCACCCCAATCAAAAAGGATGGCCTCATTACTTGGAGGGGGTTCCATGGGAAAAGGAGGAATTCCCCCCAACATGATAGATTATGTATCAACAAGAAAAACGTGGGAAGTATTAGTTTTACTCTCTAGCGGGAGATTAGGACTAACCGATGATGGGATCAGATTGACCACTTGGGTTTCATTCTCCAAGGGGAGAATGGGGTCAACGGATGGAAACGAATCGACCGATTGGATTTCACTCTTTAACAGGAGAGTGAGATCGACCGAGGATGGAATTAGTTCGAACACTTTGTCAACTAGTTCATCTAAGGACGTGACCAAATTGAATACCTAATCAATCGGACTAACCAATGAAGGGACTGTATTGTTCATGCCATCAACTACAGGTGAGTCGAGAGTAAGATTGCGGAAAGCAGCTGGAAGTTGAGGGTGGGAAATAGTCATGTGTTCTAGTAATTTTGAGGCTTCGTCCATACATGGGAAAAGGTGAGTTTGATGACTCTTTCTATATAACATACATGGGAACTATAACATACCCAGCCACCCACAAGCCAGGGTACGCTACCTTCAAGCCCGCCCTTGGAATTCTTTCTCTTAGCGATACCTTTTTAAATTAATTTAAGGATGCATATAAGAAAAAGACTTTAAAGACATGCACAACAGTAGTCAGCAAGCATGCATAGTCTAAATATTCAATTAAATGATAATTAAATATACAGTGGAAAATACAATCATACACAGATAATAATATCACAACAAATAACATTTATCTTTATGAAAGATGACACCAACTGGCTGCAGACCAAGGATGTTCCACCCAACCGTAGACATCACTACTCCAAATCTCAACAGCAGTGTCACCCCTGAGCCAGGGCTATGAATCCACAAGGATGGTTCTAGAGTGTACTTGGGTTCCCAAACCAGTCATCTCTCAAGCTCTCACAGGTTTCCCAGCACCCACAACAATCCAATTACCTAGCTCTCTTCTACCCAACCTGTACTGCCCCAAGAGAATGGACTTCCACCCTTCTCTGCCACACAGTCCCTCAAACAATCCTTCTCATTTTTCCAAGGCCTCCAACACATCTGGTCCAAAATCTCAAAGATGGAACTCTCAGGACTCACTATTGTGAGAAAAATAGGGCATAGGCCAACGCATCTCAGACATGCAGGCCCCAAGTCATGGCTGGATTGCACCAACGACCATTACAACCAACTATACAGTGGATAGTTCTTCAACAGTTCCTTTCACTTTGACAAGACAAGATGCATGTGAGGATGGATCAATGAATGGGTAAGTGGGTGCATGAAAGTGTGTGAGGGAAAATGAATGGACGTACAAGAAATTAGCGAACAAACCATCAGTTGAACCTCCCCCAACAGACTAGAGGCAAGTTTTAGTAACTTCGTGGGGAAATCAAGAATCTCCTGGCCTTCCCCAATAAGCTCACATACCTGATCCCTTCCCTTAGACAAAAAGGGGTAATTGAAATAGGAATAAACACTTATCCCCTCAAGCCCCCTCTCTTGTGGAATCATATCCCCCTATAACTCTAGTCCTTGTCCATCTAGCAGCCATCGATGTGTTTATTATTAATAATGATAAAAAAATTACATTTCTTGGGAACAATGGCATTTTAATAATTTTTTGGGGACTCTGGCCTCTCAACATTGTAACAATACATTATTTAAAACATGGGGTGTTACATCCTCTCCCCCTTATTTTGGCACTGTCCTCAGTGCATATACAAAATAGAGATCAAAATCTCAAAGTTATTCAAAAAGATGCGGGTACTCTACCCGCATGGAATATTCATGCTCCCAAGTAGAATCTTCAGGACCGTAGCAGGTCCACTGAACTTTTACCAGCTCTGTAACTTGATTCTAGATCATTTTGAATTTTATGTCCAAGACCCGCACTAGCTGAACCTGAAAATCTTTCTCTATTTCTACCTGAATCAGATACCAATCAATAACATGGTTAGGATCATGTACATATTTCTTTAGTAAAGAGACATGAAATACATTATACACATTCATGGAAGCAGGAAATGAAAGCATGTATGCAGCTGGCCCTATTCTATCCAATATTTCAAATGGACCACAGAATATGGCTGCCATCTTTGTACAACTACCCAATTTCAAAGAGATTTTCTTGGGCTTCACTTTCAAAAGTACATGCTCCCCTACTTTAAATTCTCTAACTGTCATGTTATTATCTACATATAATTTCTACCTATCCTGAGCTGCCTTTAAATTCTGCTTGATCTTGACCACCTGGTCTTCCATGTCCTTGAGCAACTCTGGCTCAAGTACCACTCTATCTACTGGGTTGTCCCAACTTATTGGAGTATCACATTTCCTACCATACAAGGCTTCAAATGGGATCATTCTCAATGAATCTTGGCACCCATTATTATATGCAAACTCAACCAAGTGTAATTAATCTTCCCACTTAGATGGCTTATCCATCACATACATTCTCAGCATGTCTTCAATTATTCGATTGACTCTCTCTATTTTCCCATCTATCTGGGGATGATATGTTTTTCTAAAGTTTATATTTGTGCCAAATACTTTAAACAATCCCCTCCAGAAATTGGAGGTAAACTTTGTATCTCTATCCGAGACAATTGTCCTAGGTATCCCATGCAACCTAGAAATTTCCTTCATGAAATTTTTTGCAATATTAGTCGTTGTATGTGTTGTATTCACAGGCACAAAATGAGCATCCTTTTTTAATTTGTCAACCACCACCATTATTGAATCATGTTTCTTATTCATTCTGGGTAATCCTGTGATGAAATCCATGGTGATCACTTCCCATTTCTTCTCTGGAATTGGCAATGGCTGCAGCAAACCCGCTGAGTGCCTATGCTCAGCCTTCACCTTCTAACATTCCATACATCGAGCGATGTAATCAACAACATCCTTCTTCATTCCTGGCCAAAAGAACTGGCTTATTACTGCTATAAATTTTTTTCTGGTAATCGAGATGTCGAGCATAAGGAACATCATGCATTTCCTTTAGTACCAAATTCCTCAGTTCTCCATAACCAGGAACATAGATTCTATTTTTATGCATGATTAATCTGTCTTCCTTTATCTCATACTCCTTTATTTTTTGTTGTACATCTCTTTGCTATAAGTTTTCCTTTACCTGTAGGTAATGTTGATCTGTAACAAGACCATCTAAAATTCTATTCTTCAAGTATGACTGATGCATACTGACAGCAGTATCATGCATGATATGCACTCTTCTACTAAGTGTATCAGAAACTTTATTCACCTTTCCCTTGATATGATTTATATCGAAGTCATATTCACTTAGAAATTCCAGCCATCTTGCTTGCTTGGCATTCAAGGTTGGTTGTTCAAAGAGATACTTTAGGCCAATGTGGTCTGTCCTTAATTCGAATTTCTTCCCTGTGAGATAATGCCTCCACATTCTCAAGGTGTGAACAATGGAAACAACTTCCATGTCGTGGGTGGCATAATTCCTCTCATGCTCCTTAAGATTTCTAGACTCATATCTAATGACATGTCCATTTTGCGTGAGGACTCCCCCAAGTCCTTCCTTTCATGCCTCTGTGCATACCACAAAACTTTCATTTGGGTCAACAATATTTAACACATGTGCACTAGTAAGTAATCCCTTCAACAGATTAAAATAATTTTCACACTTGAGTGTCCATTCAAATTTAGTTCCCTTATTTTGCAAAGAAGTGATAGGATGAGCAATCTTAGAGAACCCTACTATGAACCTTCTATAGTAGCCAACTAATCCCATAAAATATCTGACGTCTGACACATTTCTGGGTGTTGGCCATCCTCTAATGGCTTTGATCTTCTCTAGATCTATTGCTATGCCCTGCTCTGAAATAATGTGTCCCAAGTAATGGATATTCTTTTGATAAAAAAAACACTTACTCAACTTGGCATACAACTGATGTTCTCTCAGTACTTGCAATACCAATGTTAAGTGATTTTCGTCCTCCTCTTCAGACTTAGAATAGATAAGTATGTCATCCAGGAATACTATGACAAACTTATCCAAATAATTTATGAATATGTCATTCATTAAGAACATGAAGATAGCTGGTGCATTGGCCAGTCCAAATGGAACCACTACAAATTCATAATTCCCATACCTAGTCCTAAAGGTTGTCTTATGAATGTCTTCTTCCTTGATTCTTACATGATGGTATATTGCCCTCAGGTCAATCTTTGAGAATATCTTTTCTCCTCTTAGTTGATCAAATGGGTCATCAATTTGGGGTAGAGGATACTTGTTCTTTATAATGTACTTGTTCATTTGTCAAAACTCAATACACAGCCTCAAGGTTCCATCTTTATTTTTTACGAAAAGTACTGGTGCTCCCCAAAGTGAAACACTTGAACTTATGTGCCCTTTCTTAAACAATTCCTCCAATTGCATTTGTAATTCTTTTAAATCTGGCGTGCTCATTATGTAAGGTTTTTTTGACACCGGGGCAACTCCTGACACTAAATCAATCGATAAATCTATCTCCCTTCTTGGTGGCAATCCGAGTATTTTTTGGAATACATCTTCAAATTCCTGTAGTACCGAGAAATATTCGAGGATTGGCCCCTTTGTATTATCTGGCTCTTCCACGTGAGATGCATACAATTGACATCCTTTCCTAAAACATCTTTTTAGCTGTAAATTTGAAATATCTCTTATAGAGATGGGTCTTGGAACTCCTTTCACAGTGCTCTGTTTTCGATTTCCATCAAGACATGTAAATTTCTTATTATAACAATCTAGGACAATATGATGTTGGTCCAACCAATCCATTCCAATCAGAATATCATACGACCCCAAGGGTATGATATTTATATCAATACTAGTATTCACACCATTAAGATTTATGGAACAACTTCTGACCATATCATGGATTCTTCTTTTGGTTCTAGTGGCTAACTGAACCAAACTTGTTTTTCTATGTTTACTTTTCTCCAAATGTAATCTATCCACTATATTAGGATCAATGTAACAATGACTTGCTCCTAAATCAATCAAAATAGAAATAGTCTGATTTATGATCTTACCTTCCACCTTGATCATATTGGACTGGTACTCTGATTGTCGATCATTTAAAGCTGCATAGATTCTTCCCATATCTTTGACTGTTGTAGCCTCTTGGATGTTTTTCATACTCTTCACTCTAACTTTTCTGTGTGGGAAATCCTTGTACAAGTGATCTTCCTTGCATCCCCAACATTGGATTTGTGGTCTTCCCCTTTTTCCCAAGGAATCTTCCTTCTCAGAATATTCCTTAGCATACTGATCTTGAATATTTCTATTAGGCTCATTCCTATTGAAGGAAGGTTTGAATCCTTTCCTCCTCTGATCATACTTAACATTCTTCTTGTCCTTCCAATATTTCTGCAGAGATTATCTTCCCTGGCCTTGCTCATACAGGTATTTAGCCTTCTTTATGGCCCCAGTCAAGGTCTTGGGTTCATCATACTTGAGCTTTTCCTTATAAAAGGTTGGAAGTCCACTTAGAAATATCTATATTTTCACTTTCTCATCACCAATGAACCTGACATACTTTAATAATCCCAAGAACTTTTTTTCGTACTCGGCCATAGTCATGCTTCCCAATCAGAGTTCAAATAACTCCTGCATTTTCTTGTCATAGAAATGCTCTGAGAGGTACTCCTTCTAGAAGTACTTCTTGAATTGCTTCCAAGTGATCCTAATTTCATTAACATGTTCCACTTTCTTCAGTTGGTCCCACCACATTGCAGCTTTCCCATGTAAATTATAGGTGGAAATCATGGCTTCCAGGTTGGATGAATAGTTATGCAACTGAAAATATCTCTGGAGTCCAAGAAACCATGCTTCGGCATCATATTCCATTTCTCTTTAACCCTCGAAGGAAGGTGGCTTGAGATTCTTCATATCTCCTTGAAAACAATCTACCACGTGTATCCTTGTTTGTTGTCTAACGAGAGATACCTTTGGACTGCTTACGGGATCTTCCAATGCATAAAACTTTCCTTTTGAGTAAGGAGGTGAGTGGTGTCCATGATCTCTATTGGAACTTCTAGAATAACCATCTCTTCCATGATTATCCCTTCTTTCATGGAACCTTCCTTCTTCCTCTTGTCTTGAGTTTTATCCCTTCTCCGTTTGCCTTTGCAACTGGTTTAAGCTCTGCAACACTTGAGCATTTATCTGACTTTGCTCTCTCATCAATCTCTCATTGTCTTCTTTGTAGCTCTACACTTCCATCTAGTCTAGAATTTCAATGTTGGAACTCTCAAGACTCGCAGTTGTGAGAAAAATAGGGCACAGACCAATACATCTCAGACATGCAGGCCCCAGGTCATGGCTGGATTGCACTAGCGACCATTACAACCAACTATCTTGTGGCTAATTCTTCAACAGTTCCTTTTGCTTTGCCAAGCCAAGATGAATATGAGGATGGATCAATGAATGATTAATTGGGTGCATGAAAGTGCATGAGGGAAAAAGAATGGACGTACAAGAAATCAGTGAACAAACCATCAGTCGACCCCCCCCCCCAACAGACGAGAGGTGAGTTTTAGTAACTTCATGGGAAACCAAAAATATCATGGCCTTCCCCAAGAATCTCACATAATTGGTCCCTTCCCTTAGACAAAAAGGGGTAATTAAAATAGGAATAAACACTTAGCCCCTCAAGCCCCCTCTCTTGTGGAATCATAGCCTCCTATAACTCTAGTCCTTGTTCGTCTAGCAGCGAGCGATGTGTTTATTATTAATAATGATAAAAAAACATTACATTTATTGGGCACACTGGCCTTTTAATAATTGTTTGGGCACTCTGGCCTCTCATCATTGTAACAATACATTATTTAAAATGGGGGTTCAAAACCTGGGGTGTTACAGGAAATTGGCTCTACTTTTATTCTTCCCAACGGTATCCTGACTAGTTGACGGGAGGTCATCGACATTTTGTTCACGACGTGTAGACCAAGCTTCTAGAACCTCAAATAGACCAGGGAAATCCTTAAGAAGATGGCTATATTTACAAAGACTACAAGGGTACTTGGGCTTACGGGTTGTTTGGGTGATCTTGACATCATCAACACTCCCAACATGATTAATAGTAACTGGTTGTTTTCCACCATGTTTGGCAGTGGTTGGAAGTTTGGACCCTTGCTTCTTTTTTTTGTTATTAATCTTCCTTTTATTCTTCTTCTTATTCACCGGGTTACTAGCTTTAGAGCTTTCACTCAGCAAATAAGATGAAACAGAAGAAGACCTTGCAAGTGAATAAGGAGAATAATATCTTACTAGTGAACGTGAAGGATCAACATGAGGTTGATGTTATTGGGGGGAAGCGCTTACAACCGAAGCACTTGCTGCATTCGTGATTACCTGAGTGGAAAACAACCATACCGATAATCCAATTGTGAGACCTGGAAGGCTCAAAGTAGCGATGTAAGGAGGACCAACGTTTCCGTAACAAGGAAAAAAAAAAGGCTCCCCCAGAGTAGGGGTTGCTTCATTGGTCTTTCTAGGAACTCATCCCATAAATACAGATCCAAATTAAGGAATGTAAGGGAAAACAAATAGCACACGCTAAAAATCTAGTAAGCAAGCAAGCAAACAAAACCTTCTTACAATGAACGCACTCGTTGGTGATGAAATCCAACGTTGCGGGAACAATATAAGAAGGGGCTATGATAGAGCATGTGGAAAATTTACGTTGACGACCTGCTTAATGGACTTACACCTTGGTGCAAGCTTCCACACAATAAAACAGGATTTACCCTCAAAGGATCCTGAGTGAGTTTGGCCAATTTCGATTCCAGGTACAACGAAGACTTCTCCTTCACCATCACCTCATGTATTACCCTAAAGAGAAAGGCCACTAAGGTTACCAACTACCATAATGATGCCTGGGGAAACAGTTGACAGTCTGATAGACACGCAAGGGCGGGGTAACTGAGCCTGAAATCGACTTGAGAAGACCCGCACAAGCTTGTTTTCTCAAGTGAACCCCAATAATATGCGTAACCACTGCACCAAGACCAACAAATCAGGCTTAGTCACTCTTCTAGTCTCAACGCGACCTCCTGTTTGACCCTTATGTAAGAAGGGATTCCCAGGAAAAAATGTAATAAGTGGATTTACTTCTCCCTAACACAAGATTCTATGTTTGTTTACATTTTTGGAAAGTTATCTTTCACACCTATTCCAAATCCCTACACCCTAAGCTAATGTAGGTTTTCTACCAGAAAATATAAAAATGTCTAATCAATTTTTATAAGCATTTTGTTTTAAGGTTATTGTTTACTCAAGAGGAAAATGGCATGGACTAAATGATGTTTTGACTGACTCTAAACAATGCAAAGAAATGCAAATATTTCACTTCGATGAAAGCTATATTACGAGAAGGAGAAAACATTTATCATTCCAAGATGCACAATGTCCCAAAATTTTATTAAATTCATCAATATCAAGATCTTTAAGAAATGCACCAAAGAGACTGTACACCTGAATTCAAGACCAAAAAATGCCAAAAACCATGCAATTTCATTACTTCAAATGAAAGGATGCCCCCAATCTAATGCAAATCAAGAATTTTTATTTTTATTTTTATTTTTTTGTTTTCAAAGATACACTAAAAGAAATAGTGAGCTTCTTCAAAACAAAAGCAACCCAAACTAAATTTTTTCTTTTAAAACAAACTATTCAAAAAAATAAGTGTTCTTTCACTAAACAATTCTAAAGAAAAACAATGCTTTGTAACTGAAAGACACTCAAAGCAAGAGATCAAATCTTTCAAAATAAAACAAGCTAAAATAAAGAAAATATGGATAAAAGAAAATTCAAATACTGTCAAGCAGACTGTAAACAGACCATAATCAAACCCAAAAAATTCACCCCAAAACCATATCTAAGATCTGGGCAAGAAAAACCATCCAAAATTAATTTTTCACACAATCGTTGTAGGATATTAGACTAACACAGTGCGACGATCTCGAATCGCTGCAGGCTAGAGAATAGTATAGTGCAACGACGTCATACTGTGTCTCAAAGAAGGGTGCGATGAACACCTAAAAATGGAAAAATTAAAAAGCATGAAGGTTTTTTATGTGAATAAACAGTCAAAGAGTCAATATGGATCTCCCAGTGACTCAAAAAATAGAACCCAAGCAATCAAAGAAAGAAAGTAAGACAAACTAGGAAAACAAAAAATCAGTATCCCCAGTATGGTCGCCAATTTTGTTATCGGAAAAATCGGTAAATGCGGACACAAACGAATATCCATAGTTTTAGCCCAAAACTAGAACAAAACAAGACAAAATATAAAACTTTCCCTAAGTTTTAACTATCAAGTATACTAACTAACAAGAGATAAATGACATACCTTTTAAATGTCGTTTTTCCTCGCTAGTGTCATCCCCGCTCCATTCCAAGGCTTATAGGATGTTGAACCTATAAAAATACATAAGCCAATGAAGTGAAAGCAACAATGTATACTCAACAAAACCTATGTATGTCATCAAGGAGTCATGTAATAAAATAAGACCAATTTTATGGGAAAGAAATATATCATTGTATTAAAGATATGAAAAGGAGAATACAACCAATTCCTTGATGTTGTAAGGTCCCTTCCAACATTTCCTTACTTCCCACAAACTTCTACTCCATGAATTCTGAGATTGTATATTTGAAAGTCACTCACAATATCAACTTGGCAATATGAAACTCAAAGTCAACATACAAGTTCCAAAAAATCCAAGCTACAAAACTCAAGAACTAGCCATTCCAAAAACTCTCTAACCATTCAAAATCTAGCTTGCCCATGAGAAATATTCTCTTTTATAAGGTGAAAAGGATAGGGTGAGGAGGTTAGGATGGTCCCACTAGAACATGGATGTGACTCAGATCCAAACCGATCGGAGGCCACCTCAGCCTCGAAGCTTCCATTCTAGAAATGTCGAGAAGATGCTCTATTTCTTCGTAAACAAGATCGTCGCACCCTTAAAACTGAGAAAACCATTACAACATCACAGGCCACTATGGTGAAACCTATTATGATCCTAAATCATCTCACCCTTAACATTGAGAAAGGTGCGACGATCCCTTTTTATAAGGTTTTGACAAAGGAAAAGATGATTTTCATCTTTCTGGGAAAATGTGTGTTCATTCTTCTTCGGGGATTGAGGCCATTGATTCTTCTAAATACAAAGGATAGGTGTACATCATTAATGGTCATTAGGGGTGAATAAAATAATGTTTAACACAATGCCAAGATAAAATACCAAACACAAGATAATATCCAAGACTGATAAATGCACCTATCTCTCCTTCTTCCGACAACTGCAGCTTCCTTCAAACTTATGCATTAGATGAGAGACTTGAGTGAGTGTGAGAATGAGGAATCATCCTCTCTTATTTATACTAGTTGTTAGGTGCTAGGGTTGTGTCTCTTCACCAAGCTGGGTTGACTTCTTTAATTAGTGGCTAAAACCACTTTAATTATCCATAGGGGTCAACTTCTCAATTAGCATCATTTAATTAGCGTTTAACCCATCCACAAAAGGGGATTTGGTAATATACAAATACTGACATGATCAATCCACAAAAGGGGATTTGGTTATATAAAAATATCGACATGATCAATTCAAAAAAGGGGATTGATCTATTTAAAAATAACTCAATAATAAGTAGAATATACTTCGCAGTTACAATATTTCAACAATAAGGAATGATGTACTCCCTCTTGATCCCTACCTGAATACAGAAATCATTGAAATCCCTAGAGGTATACTCTCCTCCATTATCTGATCTCAACACCTTGATCCTCCTCCTCGTCAGGTTCTCAACCTGAGCTTTAAAATCTCAAAATCTCGCAAGGACTCCATCCTTGGTCTTCAAGAAGTAAATCCACGTATTTTGAGAGTGATCATCAATGAAGAGCACATAATACAAATATTATTTCAAGAAAGCAATAGTCATGGGTCCACAAACATCTGTATGTATCAAGTCCAATATCCCCTTGGATCTACTGTCACTGCTAGAAAAGGACTCCTTGACATTCTTTCCAAGAGAAAAACCTCTGCAAATGCCATAATGCTCGATATGTATCTCTGGAAGGCCTATCACCATATTCCCCAAAGAGGGAATGGATCTATAATGTAAATGAGAAAGTCTCCTATGCCATAGCTCGCTCAAGATGATAGTATCATGTAATAAGGGCTGGACTAGTTGGACAATTAATCTGTACAAATTGTTTTCTCGAACACCAATCACTCTGGAAGAATCCATGTGTGAGTTCTTGTGCCATGTAAGAAATTTTCCTTCAGAGAAGGTAACCTTGTAGCCTTTATCCTCTAAGGTAGAAACAGAGACAAGGTTCCTTTTCATCCCAGGTACATATAGTACCTCACTTAATTGAAGAGGTATGTCATAATCTAGTTGGAAAGAAGAAGTTCCAACTCCCTTCACAGTATATCTAGAATTATCACCAAGTACAACATGCAGATGAGACTCTTTCTTTACAAGGTATGTAAGATGTTCTCTATATCCAGTCATGTGTCTGGAAGCACCACTGTCAATTAACCAAATATCATTATCAGTAGGAACAGTACATAGGACGAAAATGCATCAGTACGTTTATAGTTATTATTCCTTGGATTCCCATTTTATTTTATGTATCACTGGTGCACTTTTATTTTATGTTCATCCTAGTGCTTGTATAATCCATACGTTTCAGTGCCTATATTACCCTGTGCATCGAAAGGTATTGAAATTTCAAATATTCAAGGTGAGATGTCGACATCATTCTTTGTTCCGAAGCACATGTGTTTTTATTACATAGAAAGCACCAATGCATTTATTTTATTTAAAGCACCAGTGCGTTTATTTTATTTAAAGCACCGGTGCATTTAGTTTATTCAAAGTACTAGTGTTGTTATTATATTTAAAGAACCGGTGCGTATATATCACCTTCCCACCGTAAATTTCTAAAATGATATATATTATCATATGTTGTATGCACTGATGCTTCATTATAATTAATATTCATTTGTGCTTCAGTATGATTAATATGCATCGATGCATATAACCCCTTAAAAAGCACTGATTTTTATATTATTTCAAGCGTCATTTTGTGAGTTCATAAGAATGCATCAATATGTATATATTTTAATTATTATTATTTTTCAATATTTTTTTTATAATAATATTGTTTTTTATATTTATGTTATTTCATTTTGATATAATGATCACATTAATGCATTATCCAACGGATTACAACTCTGTTATTTGCAACAATGTAAATCATTCACATATTAATTAATCAACAATGCAACATTTTACAACATTTGACAATGCAATAAAATAACAAACCCATTTTATTATATATGAATAAGAGACCCATGGTCATACAAAAAGGGATAGCATAAAGGTCTAAAATAATCAAAATGGAACCAATATGTCATTGTTACACTTATTCGTAACATGTTGTCATGCAATTGGGACATTATGTCCACTACATTAGGCAAAATGCCTGATTTGTACATATCGATATTCCAAAACATACAAATTGCAGTAACATTCAATTATATTGATTGTCATTCATCACTTGAATTGGCGTTATTGCTCGAGTTGTGTGCATCCCTCATTTCTTGATCAGCTGTAGGCAATATTGAACTTTGGTTATTTAAATGGATGTTTTCTTGCTCGACTAGTGTTTGACATTCCAATTGTTCATGTTCCATATACAACCATAGAAATAAAGTGTAATAAGTAAATCTACACTTATAATATAATATAATATACATGCTTGCATAAAAAAAAAAAGCATACCATAGCAACAAGTGATTCATAAACCATACACATGATTTCAAATATTTGTCTCATGTCATGTAACAAAATATCTCATGTTGGCTTATCTCCATACTTTGTTTCATGCATGTTTAATACACCATGAAAAAAAATAGTTGATATATTTAATATAAAGGGTTCTTATTGTTCCATTAATTTATAAAACAAGGGAAGTTAAACAACATGGATACTTACAAATTGTTTAATTAAGCCTTGATACTTCAACATATACTCACAACCCTCAGTTAACCCAATGTTGATCAATTGTTCAATGGGATCTTCTTTGTATTTTAGCACCTATTAGAAGATATCCATGGACCAGTGTAAATTAATTATTTAAATATAAATATCACAACAAATATGAAAACTTAAGTAACGTCAAAAACCTAAGTACTCACAAACTTTGTGATCAACACTTTTCTTCCTTGTCGTCCTACCTTATGTGTTGATTGGGTTCCATTTTATTTTCTTTTCTAAAATAAAACAATTGAAAATTCGTATTTAATATGATAAATAAATTCGATGTACATAAAATAATAAATGAATGATCACATACCTATTATGCACATTGTTGTTGGGATGCATCCTCCTATGATGCAATTATGTTCATTTCTTTTACCATCTCCTTGTACACATTTTTGGACATCCCTACCGGCATGTATTGAATTTCCCTTCGTTTGTCACTTGGAATTTTCATAATCTTCGTAAAAAATGACATGAAAGTAAATATAGAAAAACAAATTAATTTGGTAATTATTGGAACATATTATAGAAAAACATGTTTAATAATAATACATTTTATATGATTATTTTTTGTTATTGTAAGTTTTTTCTATTGCAAGTCTTGCGGGTCTCATTGACCATGGCTTTGGAAACGCTTCTTGTAGTGTATGTATAACATGATTCTTGGAGTCATTGGATTTATTTTTGTATTGTAAGTAGAAACTATGTCTATACGTTCTTTCCACTATATCCCTCAAAGCTCTGTAAAACACCTTTTCCCCTCTCATTAACTTCAAGCACCACTCTAGATGAACTGATGATCAAGTTATCATTCTCATTTACATCCTTAATAATTTTTGTCCACTTAGGATGAGATTCCATTCCCGTGTTATGGGTCCCTGCATAACATTAAAAAAATGTGAAATCGAGTGTTTAAAACTTGTTAGTGATTAATGTTTAAAAATTTATTTTTAGTAAAAAGTCAAAGAAAAACTCAATGTTTATTACCTTTCGATCCACATGTTTCCTCTCTTTGTAACATTTCCATAAATATTTAACACACTTTTGCACTCAGATTGCGAACAATCTTATCGAGTTTCTTCACGTTTTTTCTCTACATGACACACATTAGCCAATACACATCATTAATTTAAAATTACAAATATTTCAAATATATTAAATTTTTAATAAAACTTAAAGAACTCATCTCTCTCTCTCTTCTTGGGACGAGATACCATTGCACTCGCTGCAATAAGATGTTTTCTTTGAACTTATATTAGCCATCTTATATTAAAAAAAAAATCAGGAATCATCAAAAATAGAATTTATGAAATTTTTATACAATCTAGTATATCAGTGCGCATCATTAAATAGAACACCCTGGGGCGTCAAACACATACACACACCAGTGCATACTATTAGTCATTACGGATTTATAACATGTACACATATGATACAAAAGTCAACATTATTTATTTTTTGACCAATCGATGCTTTTCACAGAGATATGCACCCTAGTGCATTTTTTTATAAAGTGAGCACCAGATCACTACCTCTGTATAGGGCGCATTGGTGTGATTTCTTATACATTGCACATCGTTTTGAATTCATTGTACAGTGCACACCAGTTTGAATTTATTGTACAATGCACACCATGCACCGCATAATTTGTTTTTGATAAAATCACTGACAACGACATGTTTGGGATCCGATGCAATGAGTGGTACCATTGCAACAGATACCAAATGCCCCATATGAAACTAAATAAATCCTATAAAATATGTTTCATAAAAAATGTACCCTATAAAAATATGTTTCTTAAAAAAAGAGGGAAACAAAAAAAAAAAGCAAGAAAGCTAGGGCTTCCAATACTTAAGGTAACTATGAAACCATTTTATTTTTTTTAACATGCATTGAAAATAATTTGAACCAAATAGGGAAAGATTGAAATGATCAGTAGAATGAATTCACATACCTAAAATTTCTTATTTGCAAACTTGTATGTGCCCTACGGATCCCTCCAAATTTGGCTCTTCAAAAAAATATACCCACTCAAAAATCTTTGGTGGTAAATCTCTCTTCCACAAATCTACCCTCTAAATTCTGCCAAAAAAATGAAATAATGAATAGTGTTATAATTTATAAACAAATGCATTTCAAAAAATAAAATTCCCTCTCTTTTTTCGCTGTGTTTTTTCACTATATATACCATACCGGTGCACTACAAAGTGCACCGGTACACTTTGTACCATGATGGTGACCCACGGGGGGGTTTCTATATGAAGCAAAAAAATTGCTCAAGAGGTGGTAAAAAAGCGTATCGAAGAAAAATGGATCGGAAAAAGAGATAGTATGTCTGATAAATGGTCTCAAACCTCTTGCGCAAGACCCTAAGACCATTTGGGGTGAACCGGTCAACCTAGGACATTGATTTTTGTCTGGGAACCAAACCATAGAAAACATCGACCCAGTTGGATATCTCATTAGCCTAGTGGGATAATGGAACCAACCAAAACCCCTACTTGGAAAGGGATCTTCAAACTCCTAGGTTGATTTTGTAATAGTGAAGGCCCCAAACTAGAATTATTTAGACCATCCAACAAGTAAATCTAGGTTGTCGGATTGAAACCATACTTCACTGAATATCCATAACATCACCAATCATTCCACCCCCTGCATCCCCACAGAACCCCCTATATAAAATAAGAAAAGAACAAGGAAAACAAGAAATAAGAAAGGTTCCAATAATAATAGACACAATTAAGGTGTAATTTCTTCCATCGATACCTTCATGGTAGATAGAATGACCACCATCGATAATAGATAGACCCCGGGACATAATTAAATGGAGGTAGATTGTGTGAGGAAGAAAATACAAGTATCAGAGATAGAATTGGTTAATCGAAAAGGTACTATGGTGGAGAAAAAGATGGATAGAAAGGGGAATAGGAAGAGTAAGGGTGTGTGAAAGGAATGTGGAATCCAATAGAGACAGTGATAGGAAGGATGGGACAGCTACGACATATGATGCCTACATCTACTCTGGGTTTATGAAGCCCTTTGTTGATTCAGGCTTATCAAGCTCTCTGACAAAGGAAATATGGGTTCCCGAAAGACATTTTCCCCCACTATCCCCCCCGGTGAAGGGTCGAGGTATATTTTTTTCATACAAAGGAAGGGACCAAACACCATGTCTATTTGCTTGCTCGAGTGTGTATTTACTGACAATCCTGAGCTAGATAGAAGGTCGGGTCCTGCTTAATTTACCAGGAGTAGGTTGATCTCAGAATTCTTATCACTAAAAGTATCTCTTTTTGTCATTCATGGGCTAAAAATATCACTTTGTACAATCCCTAGGGTGGTTACAAAGTTCTATCAGTGATGTCGGAGCTAGTTGCTTTTTATTATCTCATATATAATTATATAATTTTCAAGATCAAATTCTCTCTTATGCAATGTTTGGTTAAACTAATATTCAAAAAATAAAAAGAGTAAATAGGTTTGAGTCATATTATTTGCAATGAGAAACTAATGTCATGATTATCCCATGAAAACCTCCTCAATGACCACTCTTCATCTCCTAGTAAACATGTGACTGTGAGTTGAACATTCTAAGAAACTTATCCTTAACTGAATATTAGCACTGAGAACTCCTGAGAGTGTCACTATCATTTGGGTAATGGGAAAGTGGAAGATGAAATTCAATCATTATGTTATAGGGGTTCAAATCCCCCAAGAGGAATTCGTTTATTTTTTTGACTGAATTCGATCTTGCTTATCAAAAGAAGCGAAAGGTCAAATTATTTTTATGTAGTGAAAAAGTTGGAATTCAATATGAACAATGCTAATTGGATTTTTTGGAAGTATCCTCATGTGGAGAATATCTCTCAAAGAGATTGAAACACAGAGTTTATCCTTTTAGAAAAAAAAAGTGAGTTTAGACAATGCTTGGACACTCCATACACAAATAGTGAGAATACAGTCGGAGGAACCCACACAAGATCGAGATCCCCCTTCAGTTTTTATTGTTGATATTGATGATGATCATAATATGTATGACTATGTGAGCTATAATGGGTTACCCAGCTTCGAATGACTCTATAATTATCTAAGGGTAATGGGCTTCCCAACTTCGTATAATATAGAGGAACC
>JZKD02S1273600.1:83507-103417 GCA_000966675.3 Picea glauca
CTAGGCGGGTTGGCTCATAATTTAATGATTCCCCGTCATTTGGGAGATTTTCAACTTCACTTAATAAATTGTATATTTAAAAGATTAATTTTGTCATCAAATCAGTGCGCCACACATATTAATGCACCACAATGTATATATACGTAAAAACACATCGATTCCAATTTTATCGACAAAATAGAAATGAAAACTTTTGCAATTAAAATTTATAGATATTTTCCTTTGCGGAGGTTCTAACAGAGGTCATTGTTCGGTGTGTTTCATTGTGTATCACACTGGTGCATTCTCTATATATAGATGCCCCGATGCATAAGAAAATAATTAAAAGCACCGATAACTTTTACTATCAGATTTATGCATGTATTGATGATGGTTTTGGCTCAAATGCAGGGAAAAGAAGGTTATAATATCAAATGGCCAATACTTCATATTCCATCTCATTCCATATCATTACAAGTTTGTTAACTTCACCCACACTGTTTGAAGTAAGTCTATATTTTATCTATAATTCATTTATCTAATTGAATTTATGTCATTTATGCACATACATTTGAATAATTGTTCATTGAATTTTGTAGGATCATAAATTAGGATCAAGTTCATATGAGAAAGATATTCCACCAATGTAAAAATGTTGCAAGCTCTTATCAGGAGAGAAATATCGCAGAAAAATGTTTGATGAAAATGGATAGTTTCTTTACCCTGCCAATTGTAACATGTCATCTTACAGTAACATCAACACAAGTCAACGATATTACATCGTGAATTGGATCTCTTTTATGACATGCCATTGGTATGTGGTTGTTTAAAATGTAAAGGATTGAAGAAGAACCCTTGACATGTCACATTTTCCTATTATATTAATGATCTAATACCCAAAGTTGATGGTCTAATACCTTCCATTGCGGGAAAGAATCCAATAGGTGATATGGAAAAGATACATAGGAACACTTCCATATGCTTTAAAATTTGGAAGTCAAATCCACTATATTTCGTCCTAAATTGGTCAACCCTTCTCCTTATGTTGATTCAACGGAGAGTTCTTATAGTGAGTCAAAGTATGATATCAATACTACCAAAAACATCACTACTAGGAGATCCAAAAACTTGTGTGAGCTAAGAGAAAAAATGTCCAAGTACACATCAAAGTCTATTCAATTGTTGGAAGGTAGCAATGACTTCCCTCTTCCTATCCATCTGCAAAGTAAATGCCAAGCATGTTACAACCAAGCTTCCTGTGATGCTTGGCCATCTTCCATGCATGTGCTTGATGTTGGAACTGAATTCTCTTTTTGTGATAATAGTTATATGAATGTGAAGTCTATAATAGATGTTACAAATCTTGGGTTGTTTATAATTTCACATGTATCCGTTCCTCCCAAACAATCAATGGCACTTATTCCATTTTTTGTCCTCTTTATATTCAATCCGATTACTTGAATATTGTCAAATACAAACATAACATTTCCATGTATAGTATATGCATGAATGGTCATGCTTCTAAAAACTTTAACAAGAAAAACATGTTATATATCGACGATCGTCCATGAACTCATGGGAACATCACAGGGTTCATAAATAGTTGCAAGGCCTCATTATTTAGTGAAAATTGTTCCTTTGAGAAACACTCCAATGACAAAGATTTATTTATGAAAAGGAAGGCATCCAAATTTGTTGTCGTCACTTGCGTAGACCACAAACAACTTATCAAAAATGCCTTGCATTGGGTCTACCCTTAGATGTCCCCTTGGGGCATAAGAAAAATATGATTGAGTAATTGTATTTTTGGATTTTCAATGGAACTAATGTAAATGTATTGCTTAATTTGACATTTGTTTTATAAAGTGGTTGGTTGCACATTAAAATCATTGCATCAAAGATGAGGACTAAGCTCCCTATAACATCTACATATTGACTTTTGTTTATTTTTTTATTGAGTTTGCTTTATATTTTTAAATATAAATATTATTTTTAATTGAATTTAATATTCTTTTAATCTTAACCCTCAGGGTGTAGAACAGTGAGTGATGGAGTGTAGTATTAAGGCACTCTATTATGTGAAGTCACCGGTTTGAAACCCTCGACTAGCCTTGTGTGTTGCGTGAGGTGTCTCATTGACATGCCTGGAGATTATAGTGGTAGTAATCATATAACATGACCACGTGTCATGCGAGTATGTGCCCGATCAGTTTTTGATATATGTGTGTGTGTGTGTGTGTGTGTGTGTGTGTGTGTGTTCTTTTAATCTTAACAAATACAAATTAATTAGTTTCTTCACTAATGAAATCAAATACTTACATTTCTTTATGAGGAGATTCATAATTAAGTTGGTGGTGGAGCAAAAAATTATAAAGTTATTTAAAGCAAGTTTTGTATATTAAAATTCATTATTATTAATTATTTCATTTTCATATTTAATAATTA
The DNA here is from genome assembly GCA_000966675.3 of Picea glauca. Taxonomy (NCBI): domain Eukaryota; kingdom Viridiplantae; phylum Streptophyta; class Pinopsida; order Pinales; family Pinaceae; genus Picea; species Picea glauca. Next base: position 85,932 of record JZKD02S1273600.1, read on the forward strand.
CATATTTTTTAAAAATTCATTATTATTAATGATTTTGTTTTCATATTTAATAATCATGATTATAATTTATTTTTAAAATATAACAATTATAAATTCAAATATGAACATTTGTTATAATGGCATCAATAAAATAAATAAGAAAATAATGTTTCACAAAAGTAATTGTTCTTTGTATCTTGCTGAAAATTAAACAATTCACCTTAAAGAAGAATTAAAATTTATATGGCATTAATAGTTACAAGTTTTCTCAATTACAATCCAAAGTAAACAATTTCATGAAACTAAAGTTAAACATAATATGGCAACTCTAAATTCTAATGAGTGATACATCTTAAATTTAATTTAAAAACAGAGAAATCATTGGCGTACTTCTAATACATTTTATAAATCAAACAACACCAACATCAACATGATTTGAAAAAACACAATATACATGTGTCTTATATTGTTTATGGCGCACCAGTGTGATTTAAAGCACACCGGTGTGGTTATCATGTAAAAATGCATCTAGAAAAAAATTAATTGACAAATTACATATGCAAACTTTCACAATTAAAGTTTTGCGGAGGTTGTTGTTATAGAAAGATTTGTCTCACCATTGCTATCTTGCACAGAGGGCCTTTTTCCATTTCCCTATGCAAACTTATCAACCCCCTTTTGATAAATCCAGAGCCAAAATTATATATTTTTCCACATATACGCTCCCTAACTACTATGCAAGATGTGTATACGCTTGTTGCTCCACTACAGCTTGTGTATATCGGGATTTGTGCCAAAAAATACAAAATGAGGTCAGGTTTCCATGTCATGACAAAAGATCTCGGATACTTTTCCTTCCATATACTGGAAACGTTCTGACTTGGCCCTTCAATTTCATTCTGGAGGCTATAAGAGCACAATTTTGAGATATGGAAAAGGAGGAGAAAGCATTCAACTTTGAGCGCAAAGTTACTCTGGAGAAATTACTTCATATTGAGTCTGCATCCCTTTTTCCCTCAAGACTAAACATAGTTTCCAACCCCCAAGCTCTTTCCTTATTGTCGAGAGGACCTCATTACCACTTTTATATGAGCTTTCCTTTGGTGGAGGATTGAAGTGGAGAAACCAAGTTCCTTCCAACTGGGTCTTCACCACTTAAATCCTCCACCAAAGGAAAGCTCATAGCAAAGAGGTAATGAGGTCCTCTCGGCAATAAGGAAAGAGCTTGGGGGCTGAACACTGTGTTCAGACTTGAGGGACAAAGGGATGCAAACTCAATATGAAGTAATTTCTCCAGAGTAACTTTTCTCTCAAAGTTGAATGCTTTCTCCTCCTTTTCCATAGCTTGAAATTGTGCTCTTATAGCCTCCAGAATGCAACTAAAGGGCTGAGTCAGAACGTTTCCAGTATATGGAAGGCCAAAGATCAGAGATATTTTTTCGTGACATGGAAACCCGACCTCATTTTGTATTTTCTGGCACAAATCTTGATATACGCGATTTGTAGTGGAGCAGCAAGCGTATACGCATCTTGCATAACAGTTAGGGAGTGTATATGTGGAAAAATATATAATTTTGGCTCTGGATTTATCAAAAGTGGGTTGATAAGTCTGCATAGGGAAATGGAAAAATGCCCTCTATGAAAGATAGCAATGGTGAGGCAAATCTTTCTATAACAGATTCCCCCTAATGTGTGAGATCATAGGAGTATCTGCGATGGTCGAAATACATTGTAAATAATCCAGAAGTGGAGTGGTAGAGAACCAGTTGGATGAACTCAATTGCTCATTACATTATGTACTGACTTTGCATACATGGTTGCCAAGAATACAATGCAGATCCATGTGGAAAATATACCAAAAAGTGTTCATGGCCATGAGTAGGAAAGTATAAATGTGGTTACATGACAATAGATGTCATAGTCACGAACAAGGCCCAGTGAAACCAGTCTCAAAATCAATCTGAAGATATCTGTATACCATGGACTACAATCTAATATCCCATGATCGCTGAAGTCAAATAGGTACTGTTCCAATGAAATGGAAGAAACATCTCAGGAAAGATGCGTCTACAAAGTGATGTCTTCAAGTCTTCAATATAATCTGCCAATGGTGCAAGTCTACATCATGTGAATAAATGAGTTGAGGTCGAAAACGATGAGAGATCGTTTGATTACTAGTCATTGAGTTATACAATTAACAAATACGAGACAACCTACCAATGATGAAAGTAGGTATCAAGGCATCGAGTACATCTCTACAAATGTGAATAAAGGAGCTGGTGTCGAACACTTGAGAGATCCATTGATCCAGAGACATTGATGTATTCCCATCTGTCAATGGCGAGAGAGCCTGCCACTAATGACTACAAGCCTCAAGGTACTCATAAAACTCTAGGTCTCATATCCAGAATACATGAGTTGAAGTCAATGGAAAGAGACTCGCTAAAAGGAGAGCATTAAGGCATCTCTCATCAGTCAGCACAAGGAACAAAGAAGGAGCTTCATGATTTGGTGGAGATCGAACGAAGAACATGTTCACGAGCCAACGACCCTGTGCATCTTTTGCGTGGTTCAAATGCAAGAAGTACACGAAAAATACCCTTTGAATAGCATCCAATGATGAAAAGTGCTGACAAAAGCGAGGAAATCACCAACAAGGATAATGGCATCCAAGACACTGCACGAATCCCAAAGTGTGAATAGATGTCTTGCCATCGAACACAAGGGAAACCACCCAGTCAACGACCCATGATGAAATGTCGATTGTTGGGTTCAAGGTGACCTACCAATGATTAAAGTAGGGCCAGGGTGCATCATAAGACCAAAGTATCATGTGATTCTGACACAAAATGAGGGTATGAATGACATGCAAAGTCAAGATTTTTGAGGAGTGGACAACACAGGTTGATAGAATTCCTTTGAACAAGAGCATGAGACATATGATGGACTCCAGCAGCATAGACTTAATGATGTGACAACTAGATGTAGGAGGCATCCATAATGTTCTCTATAGTGATTGGAAGATTAACCAGTCAGTAGAGAAAATTTTGTAACGAGATCAGCTTCCTAAGGCCATGCTAAACCCAAAATTATGATGACGCAAGGACTCAATAAATTTGTACTCTGTTCAAAGGCGACAGGATTGTTGCCAATTACAATATAGTACTCCCTTCCTGCCCATCTTTTTTTTTTTTTCATAGCAAGTGAATGTTATGATACAGAGGAGGGAACGAGTGTCGCATGTAAGAAAAACTAGTTCCAGCAATGGAACGTACCTATGCTCAATGCAAAGAAATGCATGTGAGAGATGGACACTTGGGGTGATGTTCCCTCCAAGGTATAGGGTGTCAAATTGTGAAGGATACAAAACAAGGCTCTGCTTGGTTGAGGATGCAAACTGCTTAGGCAACGGTTTATAATGCAAAGCGAGAACCAGCTGAAGGCTCAGTACTGCAAGCGAGGGCATGAGATGCAATCAAAACTTAATGCCAAAAAATGTCCTTTTTTATATCTTTTAGTCTGATTGGTGTGAAAAAGGGGTAAACTTGTGCCAAATAGACGTCTTTTCAAAGCCAATTTACGAGTGTGAAAAAGACAAGTTCACTCGGCGATCTTTTCGATTTTTGATAGCGAGTCAGAAAAGAGATTTAAATAAGACTCGTGATCTTTCAAATCCAATTTTAACGAGTGTGAAAGGGACAAATCACTCGGTGATCTTTTTAATTTTTGATGGCAAGTCGGAAAAGAGATTAACTAAGACTCATGACCTTTAAAATCCAAATTAATGAGCGTGAAAGGAACAAATCGCTCGACAATCTTTTTGCTTTTTGAACGAGTCAGAAAAGGGCTTAACTTGGACTCTTTGGGAGATTTTAGGCAAAAAGTCATGGGGGAGGCCAAGTCTCCCATGCGGACTTTCTGTGGAATGTCGGTATCTTATGAAGAACCGACACAAGCTAGGGACACCCAAATCTCTCCAAGTCGAGGAGGGAAAAATGCTAATGGAGGTTATTGTCTCCGTGTTATATCGGATAATATATCTTCCTAGAAAATACATAGGTGAAGGAATTGGATACCCCATAAGACCATCCCAATCAAAGGGAACCTTGTCAAGACTTGGAGGGAGATAACTAGACAAGAGTAAAAATATCTCTTGTTCAAAAGGTCAAGTACTAGAAATGCTAAGGACATGGCATAGAAGGTATAGAACTAGAACCAGAAGAGCGTAATCGACCAAAAATTTCATTGGCATGACCACTTCCTTAGAATTGTCACTCTCCAAGAGAAGAGTGGGGTCGATTGAATATTTCATCGATACGACCATTTCCTCAACCATTGGTTGAATAGGATGTGAGATAACAAGGTCAAGAGGTGCATCACCCAAAAAAAAAAGAGTGTTTTCGACCGAAGATTGCATCAACACAACCGTTGGTTGAACAAGATGCAAGACAACAAGGTCAAGAGATGCATCACCCCCAAACATAGGATAGGTGTTGGTCGAAGATTGCATCGACATGACCACAGGTTGAATGGGATGTGAGACAACAAAGTCAAAGGACACATCAACCCCTAAAGGAAAAGGGGTGTCAGCCAAATATTGCATCGACATGACTGTTGTATCAACCAAAGAAGGAATAGAGTTTTGTGAAACCATAGATGCCTCAGAACCCGAAGGGCCCTTAGGTGAGCCCCACGCTTTCAGTATCCCAGTAGTAACATGACACAAACGAGTAAGGTGACTTCCTTCACAAGTCCTGCAAATGAATCTAGGCTTACGTCTGAGACATCTAGGATTCTCAATCATATGAATTCCCCCAGCATGACTTGCAGTGGTTGGTGACATGCTCCTAGCATGACTTGCAGAGGCTAGTAGAAAATCTCCAACATGACTAGTAGAGGTTGGTGATGGATCCCCAACATGACTAGCAAAGGTTGGTGATGGATGTGCAGTGTGACTAGCATTGACCAGACATGTGCTCCCAACATGACTTGCAACGACTGGTTGCAAGTCTTCAACATGACTTGCAAAGGTTGTCGACCAATATCCAACATGACTAGCAAAGGTTGGTGATATGCTTCCATTATGACACATAGTGACTGGACTTGTGGCGGTAGTGAATTGCGGCATTTGAGTCCAAGGTCCAAGGAAAGATTGGTTTTGAGAAATTGGAGGCTACGAAGGATCCTGGTTTACACCCTGTCCCTGTCCAACAGGATAGTATCCTCCTCCATACTAATTCATAAAGGGTTGTAAGGGCATCGACACCGAGGAAGCCTCTTGCGAAGAGAAAATGACATGAAAAGGGTTACTCATGTGAGGATATATGTTGCCCCCATATAAAGGAACTTCGTGAGGGGGGTTGCCCATACTACAAAAATAAATTCCCCCAGATGAAACACCAGAGGATAGATGGAGGTCAGCGATGGAAAAAAATTCGTAGGAACCAACATGGCGGAACAAGGATAGGTGGACAGAGTGTAATAAGTAGAATGATTGCATATTTGGGCACTTACTTCTCGCATAGTGGATTCGTAGGAAGGAATATTCCAACCTCCTATTGTAAGAGGTGTTTTAAGGATATGAATCCCACCAAATGGAGAGGGATAAGAAGGAGGCATCATGCCCCCAGACCCAAAAATTGTATTCGCATAAAGAGGCAAGACAGAGGATGGTAAGTGCGAAGACATATCAGACATACCATGAGAAAAATGGTTAGATACCTAAGGCATAGATTGAGTGTTATAATTCTTCATACCATAATGCAAAGCGGAAGGATTCATCCCCATGAAATGAGTGGACATCATCGGGGGGTAGCAGCAAATGAGGGAGCCAAAGGAACTCCATTATCCATGATAACACAAACTCGGTACGAAATCCTAAGGCCAACTATTAGTCAAAGAGCACTCCAAAAGTCAAACAACCAATATGCATGCAAACGGGCTAAAGTGGTTGAGTGGCCTCCCTTGCTAAAGAAGGTATGCCTCGTCCAGGAGGGACATGAGACTCCCTACTAATGTTTGGAGGTAACAAAACCAGTTATAAGGGCCCTCGTAGGCTTAACAACCAGTCGATCAGATCCCCTCGGAGAGGTAATATTCCATAAAGGTTGTGTGTTGTCCGACCCCTATCTGACTCACAATACAAGAAGAATAACCCCTGCAAGTAACCGAGAAACCTAAGTCAAGAAACTAATCAACCACTATATATCCAATGCACAGGCGAACAGTTGTAAGTCTGTATTATCGTATGGACAGGGTAGTAAAGCCTGAAACCTTGAAAGTACCGCCTCTCACAGAGGTATGGATACTATCAAGATCCCCAAATACGAATAAATCCCTAGAAATATCTCTGACACTAGGTGAGTATCCAGGGGTTATCCCTTCAACAAAATCCGTGAGACCTCATGCTTAACTCCGGTGTGAGCGGAGCCTCTTGATATTACCAACTATACAATGGATTTCTCAACTCCCTGTCTCAGACACATATGTTGATTTAATTGCCTTGGAGAAGTTTACTCACAAAATCCTATTCCAAGGCACTAAATCCTAGGCTAGTTTGTGCACCCTGAAAAATAAAATCGTGACCAATCAATTTTAGTTTAAAGTGTAAATTTTATTGGCAGTGGTTACTCAAAAAGATATGGAAGTGAAACTCATGGTGTTATGACTCTGCAAGAAAATAAATATGGATATAATGCAAAGCCTATCTTTAACTTTTCAGTGAATGATATTCTAAATAAAAACAGTGCAATCTTCAATTTTAACTCTGCAATTTAGAAGTAAAATGCAATCTTTCGCTAAATATGCTAAGCTAATGATAAGGATTCAAAGACAAAAATGCCAACCAATGCAAAATTCCTATTTTTTTGTATTTTCAATGTACTAAAAATGAAAATGAAGGGATTGATAGGCAACCTGATATATAAATTCTACTGTGTATAAAAACAACAACTCAAGAAAAATACCAAGTAGCCAAGCAAACAACACATAAACCAAGGACAAACTAAAAATAGAAAACAACAAGACTTCGACCAAAAATTCAACTCCAAAAAGGTTTCCTATCATCCTAGATAATCTCAACAGGCACTACAGAGACCCAAGAAGGCTCATAAATCCTCAAATCCTACCCAACAGTCACTAAACCAAGCAAAAAAATCAAGGGGAAGTGGTATACATGACTGTTCAGGAGAACAGAGCGTATATATGTTTCTTGCAGTGAGACGAAACGCGTGTATACGTGACTGTCAAGGAAAAAAGGGTGTATATTCTTTAAAACAAGTCCAGGCAAGGGTAAAAGGATGAAAACTCAGACCCAGAGTGAACAGAATCTGTCCAGCAGTGATACGACAAGAAACACAAAGGAAAAAGAGCAATGTAAGAAGAAAAAGTACTTCAACCCTTATAAGGAAGATCTCTCCCCAGTGGAGTCGCCAATTCTTTTGGAAGGAACTTAGGGGTTGAACATTGTGTTCAGACTTGAGGGACAAAGGGATGCAAACTCAATATGAAGTAATTTCTCTAGAGTAACTTTTCTCTCAAAGTTGAATGCTTTCTCCTCCTTTTCCATAGATCGAAATTGTGTTGTTATAGCCTCCAAAATGCAACTGAAGGGCCGAGTCAGAACGTTTCCAGTATATGGAAGGCCAAAGATCAGAGATATTTTGTCGTGACATGGAAACCCGACCTCATTTTGTATTTTTTGGCACAAATCCCGATATACGTGAGCTATAGTGGAGAAAAAAGCGTATACGCATCTTGCATAGCAGTTAGGGAGCGTATATGTGGAAAAATATATAATTTTGGCTCTGGATTTATCAAAACGGGGTTGATAAGTCTTCATAGGGAAATGGAAAAAGGCCCTCTATGCAAGATAGCAATGGTCAGACAAATCTTTCCATAACAATTGTGCTTTGCGGAAGCAATCATTCTTTAGTACCTCTCATAATTTAGCACATGGGATCTATCCTCTGCCACTTCTTTAGTGCTTTTCCTTATATCTCATCCATCATGGGCTACTTGAATTTCTCCAAGATACCTTCCTCATCATTCATGTAGCCATAATATGAACTAGCGTCAATTCGCTTGTAAATCACATACCTACACCTCCTCTTCTTCGCCTTGAGGGGGATTATCGAATAGCTCTTTTAGGATGGGGAGGAATTTCATAGCCCCAAAGTATATATAATGGGGGCCCTTCCTAGTGGCACCAAGCACATCAACTTTTTTCCCTTCCAAGTTCGTCATCTTGGCCCCTACTTTGGCATAATTAGGACTGACAAGCTCTATGATAAAAGCCCTTTTCTTTGTTCAACAAGAAAGGATCTTGGTGGATTTATTAATTATAACACTATGTCAACCTCAAGAATGATCTAAGGTCCATATTGTATATATAATATAACTTAAGAAGAACATTTGGAAAAACAATTGATGATCCATAAGCTTTTCCAGCATGCCTTATTGCTAAATATTAATAATTTCCTTGGCCTCATCCTGCTCCTCCATGAGATCCTCACCCATGTACTTACTAAGAATCTCATGTTTCTTCTTATCCAAAACCATGTGCTTGATCACTTTCTCATTGTTGTGGCTCACCTCCCACTATGACCCATTTTTTATGGGCCCCTCTTTTTGTTCCTAAAGTTTTTCTACAAGGCATACATTCCTTCTTCACTAAGGAAATACGAGCTTAAGTTGTAATCAATTTGGAACAAGACTCACACCATATTTTATTCTGACAAAAACCTTTATGATATTCTCATCAGAAAGGGGTATATCAGAATCACAATCATCGGATTATTTCACTCCACACACCACCAAAAAATCCAAACATTGCACTCTAGTAGGTTTGACTCATCAAATTCACTCCTTACATGGTGTCCCATGGATAGATGGATCCAAACCCAGCCTATCTCAACCCCCCCCCTGATTCAGTACGACCTATCTGGTCGCTACCTCCCCAAGTGGCATCTTAAGATTGCACCCTTTCTTCCCCATTTATCAATCTTCAATAAACTGGCTTTTATTTCTTTCTGGACTCATCACTACCCCAAGGTATCGAAGGAATATTCCTTCGATACCACTCTCATCAGATTATGGTTCATTCCTCATCCTCTTGAACCGTGAGACTTTAACTCTGACAACCTTTTTTATCCCTCCCACTTGTGCATCTGGCACATTCTCCTAGAATTAAGTTATATTCTTTCAATACGACTTCCGTCAAAGTTATAACATTTCCTCATCCTGTGGAACTCCAATGGATTTCCTCCAAAAACCTTGCAAAGACTATGCTTGGAAAACCTTTTTAGAAAATGGAATATTCTTGCGATGCCTTTTCTTCGGGGTTTAGTTTGAACCTCACACTGATGAACCCCAATGCCAAGTCTCTGACAAGCCCTACCTTCCCTGCAACACTGCATTCGCGTTAGGTTGGCACACTTTTCTAAAGAAAAGAGAATATGATTTCGATACCCCTCCCATAGAAGCTCAAGTTAATCTTCGATCCTTCCCTCTCAGAGTGCATGACCCTGATAACAGTCTTTTTGTTTTTGTAAATCAACCTTTCCCCACCTCCGATACACAAATCCTGGCAACTGCCACCCTTAAGGAGAATTAATGACAAGGATTAAGGCCATATTATAAATGATTCGCGTACACATCCGAGTTATGGTGCATTTACAATTGTTTAATGTGTGTTATGAGCTATAAACTCCCCTCTTCAAACATATCTTACGCCATAATTTTGTGAAGCATATTCTATGTCTTGATTTTTTACTGAGTGTTACTGCATAGTTACTTTAGCCACTTAATCACAGGTAGCACATTTTTATCTTCTAAATTTTTTTTGTTGTTACAGTTAACATGTTAAGTTTATTAGGTTGATTCTCGTTTCACCATGGTAATACATGATCTACTAATAATCAATCATGACAAGACAGAATCCCAAAATACCGAAGGGCTCAGTTTACTTCCAGTCAGTTGCAAGTCCTGAATAATCATCTCGACCAGTTGAAATGTTGGTAATTAATATTAATCACCACACTGGTGAACACCACTGCCCTAGTTATGAAGAAATATAAAAGATCTTCGATTCAACAGATTTCCTCATGGATGACAAGAATTTGGGAGTTTACGAGAATATTCTAAGAAGCGGCATACATCTAGTAGTCTCCCAACCACCGCTTTTCCCATACAATGAGGCAGCGCAATGGTGCTTTAAACAATTTGATGTCACCACAATGACCATCATGAGAAAACAATGGAAGTGGGTAGCATCCTTGATACATGAAGACATTGGCTCGAGATATCACCTTCCCACTCCCACATGATCTCTCAATGAACCATTCTTAAAAGGGTTTTCCCAAGAAAGCAAAGGACCAACTTAGAAAATGAAATACTGGTGGGATGAGGAGGATGAGACCCTCAAGCAAGGAAGTGAAACTCTTCCCAATTTCACTTCCCCTCCTTGCCCAAGATATTGCTTCCTTTTGTGAGATATTTCCTAGCATTCCCTCATCATCCCCTTCTTCCTCCATTTAACCCATTCCCTTCCATAGAAGTGATCAGAAGGTTGAGAGAAGAAGTTTATTCAAGGTGCACTTGTAGCATGGTAAAGAGGATCCCGGACCAGGTTCACAAAACAGTGGCTGACTCAGATTATAAGGTATAATATTTATATGATGAATAAAAGAATTACGTTTTCATGTCCCAAATGATGGTGTCTTGAGTATTTTTATTATACTTATCATTTTAACATCTAACACTAAATTATGGATAGAATAACATGCTTGCATTTATTTGTTTGCCTATCTTTGGATGCAGGTCATCCTTGGGAGGAGACGTGAAGTCAGCGGAACTTCCAAGCGTGAGAAGATCATCACCAGACGTGGGATGAAAGGTATAGTTATCTGATCTCTTCTCTCTTTGATTTATTTACATTAGTTTTGGTATTTTGGGGTAGAATAGAAAATTGATTATATTTTAGACGGTTATTCGCTCTGTCTACATTTTGAACCCTGGTGTAGTTAAAGGAGGGGTTTTCCCACTAGTAGAATTGGCGACCCTACTAGGGATTGCCTCTAGGTTTTTTTAGGGGATTTTGGGTTGTTTGATTGATTTATTTTCCTTTCAAGTTTCTTTCAAGTTTTCTGAGTTTTTCAAGGGATTTTGGTCACCTTTAGGGTGCAATACCAATTGTCCCTACCCTGTAAGACTGTCTAATATTTTCTTTTTTGAAGAGATACAGAGGTGTATGTGCCCTGTATTGGGTCATCCTGTGTACATATGTTCTCTTCTCAGTAAACAGCCTGCGTACATACGCAGGTTGTTGATGCAACAACCCGCGTCTCTGTTTCAGGAAAATTTTGAAAAAGACGGAGTTTTCCTCTTACTTGATTGAAGTTCTCACTTATCAGGGCTTTCTTGAATCAATCCAAAGTATCTGTTTGTGGCCATATCTTGGGTATAGGTTCTATATTACTTGTTTCCGTAATATTCTTGTGTTTCCTAGCATTTTTAGCTTATTTTTAGCTTGAATTTTAAGAAAAATGGGGGGGACATGAATCATGTATTCATCGATTTCTTTTAGCATATTTTGTTATTTTTTCTTTGATTGGAAGAAAATAAAAAAAACTTAGTTATTTAGGTCTCTTTATTTCTTTGCATTTGCTTTTCATTGTTATTTGAAAAAGAAAAATAAATTAGCATGTGTTTTGTTTTCCTCTCATTTTGAAAGCATTTCAAAAGAAAAATAAGAAAGATAATCATTCTTTGCTAGTGTTATTATAAGTTTCATTTTTTTGCAAGAGTCTTAACAACATCAGTTTCACTACCATACCTTGTGAGTAAATCAATCCTTTAAAAAGAATGCTTAATCTAAAATACACTAGAATTTTTTGTTTGTAGGGTTCACAAACTAGTTTAGGGTTTTAAGGCCTTGAATTAGGTTGGATAGGAAACTCTTCAAGGCCGTTCAATCAAACATTGGAGTCTGTGTTAGGGAATGCTTAAGTCTAGTGTCGTAAAAGTTATCCGGGAACCCCCTCTAACACAGTGGATAAACATGAGGTCATGTGAGGAAAGGCAACAGATATAACCCCTCCAAAGCTGGACTAAACGTAGTGGGGATCGTATATTATTTCTCAGGAACAATACCGACTGCATTTTCCTACGGAGCTTCATGGAACTCAAATCCGTTCAAGATCCTCTGTTGTCTTCCAGACCATTTTATTTCGCTACCCTTGATGGGCTTCAGACTTTTTATCCTGCTCATTACGATCTGTCGGACTGTCGACTATACCCGCCCGGTGACTGACTGTGAGCTGGAAACCTATTTGCCCATATTTTAGGGACTTACACAGGTGACTGTGGGGGTATACCATGGTACATGGGAAATATTTTGGATCGTGGTTCGTAGATTATACCCGAAGGGTCCTTCTGTGTTCGATTTTCACATACATCGGTTAGTTTCTCTATTGTCGATTGGCGTAATTGTCCTTCCGACTAGTTAGTTGTCTACTTGATTTGCCTTTGGGAAATTTTAGTGTGTGCTCTATGCTCACTAGTTTTCCATGGTGAGTTAGTCAGTAATTTATTTGGTATCTTACCTAAGGTGGTAGACCTCCCACTCTGCCGGTCATGAGAACTTTTCGGTCTTCTGCTTAGAATCATGGAGCTTCATCTTTATAGACATTGTTTTTTATAACACTGGTTCACCAAAGTCAGTCTGTGAGATTTTTATAGACTTGAACGATCCCGCAAGGGGAGAACCTATGCATAATATCTTCATGGTTAAATTTCTCGACGATAACAACCAAGGAACCCCTTCAAATAGGGTATTCGTGTGCTTTTCTTTTTTTCAGAAACATTGGTGTCCCTTTGATGTCCCCTTTGTACTTTCCTGGGTTGAATGTGGGACTACTAGTTTGGTTGGGTACCATTCCAAATGTCCTAAATTCTCTTGAGGCTTATTAGTTAAGAAATTTATGTCATGGGAATCATGTTGATGTTCCTTTGTCAGCAAAGTATTCTTCTCCTCATTCTACCTTCTCTGGTGAAAGTATAGATACTAGTAATCAAAATTCTAAACGAAATAGAAAGAGGAAGAATAGGAAGAAGAAATCACCAACCTCTGTGAGTCATTTGGAGATGAGTCCTCAAGCTCTGCAAGTCATGTTGAAGACCAGCACCCAGCCTCTACAATTCATGTTGGGAGCATGAACCTAGTACCTGCAAGTCATACTGGAGTTCAATCACCAACCTCTGCAAGTCATGTTGAAGACCAACACCCAGCCTCTACAAGTCATGTTGGGGGGGAAAGTCGAGTCATTGCTAGTCACATTGGCGATAGGTTTGTAGCCTCTGCAAATCATGTTATCGACCAATCACCAACCTCTGCAAGTCATGTTAGTGATATGTCAACAACCTCTGGTAGTCATGTTGGGGACAAGCAACCAGCCACTTCCAATCATGTTGGAGGCATTGATTTGATTCAAAAACCTAGACGGATAGGATGTAAGCCTAAGTTCCCTTGTTATATTTGCAAGGGAGATCACCTTGCTCATTTATGCCCTATCCTTCCAGAGGTACAAAGATTGTGGTCCCTTTCTGCAAGCTCTTCTGATTCTGAGTCTTCTGAAGTTCCCTCATAGTCTATTCAGCCTCTGATTGATGAAGTGATCATGTCGATGCACTCTTCGGTTGATCCCACTCCTATTTCGAGGGTGATGTGACTTCAAAACATGTTGTCTCATAACATATTCAGCCAGTGGTTGAGGAAGTGTTCATGCCAATGCAATCTTCAGTTGATCCCACTCTTATCTTGGAGAGTGTTGAGCCTACCAATGTGGTCACACCGATGCAATCTTTGGTTGATCCCACTTTTCTCTTGGAGAGTGTCGATCCTACCAAAGTGGTCACGCCGATGCAATGTTCGGTCAATCCTAGTCTTCTCTTGGAGAGTGTCGAGTCTCCCAAACTAGTCATACCGATGCAATACTCATCTGATCCCACTCTTCTCTTGGAGAGTGATGTGTCTATCGACTATGTTTTTAGCATTTCCAGTTCAGTACTTTCAGAACAAGGGGGCATTCTGCTCGCTTCGAGCACACCACCTCCAAGTCCTAGGATGGTTTCCTTTGATTGGAATGACCTTTTTGAGCCTCATCTTCCTTCTTCTGCACCCTTTCAAATAAGGGATGAAGTTAATTCAAATAACATTTACCGATGTATTGTAGATGAAGGAGCCTCTGCAAGTATTTTATCCTCCTCGGCTTAGCAAGATTTGGGTTCTTCCAAGCTTGTGTCTTCTTCGCATGAGTTGTTGGCTTTTGACAGACATCCTAGTGAATATTTGGGGATTCTTCCTCAATTTCCTATCTCTTTAGGTGGGACTATTTTCCTTGTCAATGTTACAGCGGTGCAAGGCCTGTTAGATTTCATTATGCTTCTAGGGTGTGATTATGTATATGCTATGAATTTTGTGGTCTCTATGCTCTTCTGGGTGATGCATTTCCCTCATAATGGAAGCATTGTCACTATCGACCAGCTGGTATCTGATAATCACCATCCTAATTCGGAATTAGTTCAAGATGCCCCTTTATATGTTCTTAGTGTTCACGTAGACTATACCTCTCCACGGGTTAATTATGTGGCGTCTTATCCTCAGTGTTCAATTGCTTTTGAGAAGGAACCTGTGCAATCATGTTTTCCTTCTCGAGACTTGGTCTCAGCAATTGATCCATTGGTTTATCCAATGGGGGCATGGGATCCCTTGCTTCCCCCTCTTGGTCCAAGTGATCTTGAGTCTCCTTTTGAGTCTGATATCATTGTTTGTAGATCCTCTAGCCCTCGTGCTTATGATTCTTCATTGATAGACTCTGCCAGTCCTGGCCAGAACCTCCATCATCATATGGAATATGGTCAGTTTGCTTCACCCTTTGGGACTGTCAATCCTCCTTGTTTGCGTGATTTCTTGGATTTTTAATTACCTTCGAATGAGGCTATCCTTGAATTCATGACTACGACTTCTATACCATGGGAAGACTTACACTATGGTTTGAGTTTTCTTCCCTTTTGGGAGACTTTCCAAGTTTGACTAAGGAAGAGACTCTTGGTCTGAGCCTAGTAGTGGGCTCTACCTGAACCAGTATTATGCATGAGCCATAACCCCTTGGAGTCTTCTTTAAGCCCTTTTCAGACTCTCTAAAAATAAAAAGATTTTCGAGCGATATTGTTTCCCTTCATGCTCGCCAAAATCAAATTTGAAGGCACATCTGTCCGGTGGTATTTTACCCCTTTTTCGATCCGTACGGATAATTTTATGAATAACGATATGCTCTAGAAACTTCGATTCGCTAGAAAAGTATTCTCAGGTGTAAGTTTAACCCTTTTTCGAGCCTGAGGGACTAAATCTTTGAAAAAGGAACATTCTCCTTGGTTTTGGTTTATCTCCTTTTTCGGGCCTTGGAGATTACTTACGAAAAAGGAACAACCACAGAGTCCATAGTTAAACTCTTTTCAGACTCCCTAAAATTGAAAGTTCGTCGAGTGACCTTGTTCCTTCACACTCATTAAATTGGCCTAGAAGAACATCTACTAGCATGAGTTTAACACTTTTTCCAACCTATAGATTATAACAGAAAAAGGTATGCCTTGGGAGATTCGTCTCACCGGGAGAGTTCTCCTCAATAAATTTTATACTTTTTCGGGCTAAGGAGAATAAACTCGGAAAAAGGCTGTGAGTCCATAGTTAAGTCATTTTTAGACTCCTTAAAATTGAAAATATTGTTGAGTGATCTTGTCTTTGTCACACTTGTTAAAATGGTTTGAATAGACGTATTTTTGGTGCAAGTTTAACCCTTTTTTGAATCGAATAGACTATCTCTGAAAAGGTACTCCCTAGAGTCTTCTTTTACGTTTTTTCAGACTCTCTAAACGTGAAAAAACTACCTAGCTTACCTTCTCTGGGATTGTAAAAATTACATGGAAGGGGTCTCATTGTGTCTTTCTTAATCGCATTTTCATCTCTGCGTCTTTGGCCTAATGTAGGCTCCATGTTTCTCTCAACTGAGCCTTTGAAGCATGCCTTATACACAAGCATTGTAGCACTTTTTTTCTTTGTGACTTGACACCTTGACCCATGGAGGATTTTTCCCCGAGTGTCTTTTGTTTGTCAAGCATTGGGATCTAGTATGACCTTAGGAAGCTACTCTCGCTACATTTATTTCATCCAGATCATGGGTATGTCTGCCTCAAAGAGACAATTGTTGGTTTGCAGATGGCACCTCCCGAACGCTCATCCCAGGCTCACTTGATTTCGTACATTGGTGAATATATTTTAATTTATTTCAGCCATCAGTTTCTCTTCTAACCTCACACATTAGGGGGCATCTGTTATAGCCCTAAAATTACCTCATGCACACATGGCCTTGGTCCTCTTACTTGCATATTTTTCCAAAGAACTGCTGAGAAGCTCTTCTTAAAAAACCATTTTTCGGAAGATGTATGCGCCCTGCACCATTATATCCCACGTACATGTGCTTGCTTCACCACTACACCTCACGTACATACACATGTTGCACCATTACAACTCGCGTATACTTGCAAAAGTTGCAAGGAATTCGTTGAATTTTATGGGATATCGGAAGTTTCCCAACTAATCCACCTACTATAGCCCATTACCCAACCGAATAACTATCCTTTTTCAAATAAAAGGAGGTGTTGGGGTCTCATTTCACATCTAACCATAAGAGAAGTGAAACTCTGCCCAATTTCACTTCCTCTCCTTGCTCAAGATATTGTTGCCTTTTGTGAGATATTGCCTCAACATTCCCTCATCAGCCTCTTCTTCCTCCATTTAACCCATTCCCTTCCATAGAAGTGATAATAAGGTTGAGAGAAGAAGATCATTCAAGGTGCACTTGGATCATGGTAAAGAGGAGCCCGGACCAGGTTTGTGGAACGGTGGCCAACTTAGATTATAAGGTATAATCCTTGTATGATGAATAAAAGAATTACATTTTCCTATCCCAATTGATGGTGTCTTTAGTATTTTTATTATACTTATCATTTTAACATCTAACCCTAACTTATGGATAGAATAACATGCTTGTATTTATTTGTTTTCCTATCTTTGGATGCAGGTCAGCCTTGGGAGGATACGTGCAATCAGTGGAACTTCCAAGCATGAGGAGATCATCACCAAACGTGGGATCAAAGGTATAGTTACCCGATCTCTTCTCTCTTTTCTTTCTTTACATTAGTTTTGGTATGTTTGGGGTAGAATAGAAAAATGATTATCTTTTAGACGGTTACTCTCTCTATCTACATTTTGAACCTTAGTGTAGTTAAAGGGGGGGTTTTCCCACTATCAACTGGGTAGACATATTAACTTTCAACATATGTCTACACGTAGAGAATCTCCTGGGAATGAAGAAGCCTTGTTTTTATATGTTGACCTACATGATTGATTCCATCTTCTCCTCTATATAGTTTATTGACCTGGGGTGGAA
>JZKD02S1273600.1:103456-114960 GCA_000966675.3 Picea glauca
CCATGTATATTTCTCTCAGTTATGGAGCATTAATTATAGAAAACACTTTTATGGCATATGCAATCTCTTCATAGCCCCTCTACATTCTATTATGTTTGGTTTCCCAAGGCATACAATTTCCTTCGAATCCAATAATGGGATGAAAGGGGTAGCCGATTGGTTTCTCTATAAATATTATTCATATATCAAGGTGTATGGAACCACTGGATCCCCACACCTTTTACCATACTTTTTCCCAGATCGTTTTTTGATGAGGGAAATTTCATATCAAACCATGGGGTCAGGGCTCACTGCACTATTTCAAATCAACAAAAAAAATATTTGACCAGTTTTACCTATCCACATCGAAAGTTACACTATTTCCAATAGCCAACATGCAAGGAAAGAAGCAGAGTCCCTACAAGATTTAATCTTATGCCTAGGAGAGCCTAGAGGCTGTGATCCTCATGAGATTGAAATGAACCATGTCAGGTATGTTGGTCTCACCCAGTCCAACATCCATGTATTTGATTTCGAAGAGGACAAGTTTAAGGGAACACTCTCTTATGATGAAGTCCTGCATCAGTTACCCCATGATGTCGCCTACTGGGAACTTGAACATGAACAAGAAGAAATCAAGAAGGAAACTCTAAATTAGTTCCATATATTTCTTCAGTAAGAGCAGGACACTGACATCACCAAATAATAGGACAAAACTAGGAAGGAGGAAACGTTAGAACAAAAAAGACTCCAAGATGAGCAGGATTAACAAAGAAGGCAATATGAGGAGGTAAAGAGTAGAAAATAACATGAGCACATGGTGCAACAGGCGTCACTCCAAAAGAAGAAATAAGAATAATCCAAAGCCAAGAAATTGGTTGATGAAGCATCAACCAAGAACTTGGATGATGAGGCAGAGGAAAAATGGGTAGCTAATGAAGTTGAATCTAAGAAGAGGGGGGACAAGTTGTTGAAGAAAAATTTAATCCAGACCCCTAGCACTCCATTGATTCCCAATCTGGGCATTGTGAATGTACCCCCTCAATAATACACCCTCATAAGTTCTATTCCAGGAGATTCCTCCTTCTCCTCTCAAGCCCTGAATTTTAAGGGATTTGTAGTAGCCATTTGAGACTATTATTTTGATAACAGTACAAGAAGTATCAAGAAGAGATTGACCAAGAGGAAAATAGAAGAAGACATGAGGTCAAAATCGTCTATAGGAAGGGTAGTAAAATGGAAAGTAGGACTTGATCATGAGGAAAACGTGGTTCAAGAAACCTCTTCACTTAATGATTTCACAGGGATAAATGCCTCATCTATCCTTGAGGTAACCAGTTCCCTCAACTCTTCCAAGAACAGATTTGTTGAATTGAATACAGAGTTGAAAGATGTGAAAGACAATCTTACCATAGATTTCCAGAAAGTTGCAAAATTAGTTGACAGTCTTAATATAGAAAATATGAACAGATCTCTACATGCTCAAAGAGACCATATGAATGTGAAATTAGATAAAAGGATGGAAATCTAATGAGACACCCTTAACAACGAGTTAGAGGTAGAAAAACAGAAGCTCAAGACATCCATAGAAGAGACAAGAGCATCAACATGTACTGTAGAATCTATCAAGGAACATACATTAGTATTGAGTGAAGAAATTGCAACAAGAAAGAATGAACTCCTCTATATACTAAATAGCATATGGGCTGAGAGAGAGGAACTACTCAGAGTACAAAGAACATTGGTAGAGAATCAAGAAAGGTATTAGGAGGCAAGCGAAGAATTGGATGAGATTCTCAATTGGCAGTCGGTATATTCCAAGATGGAAAAACATAGATTCCATATTCTCTTTGACGCTTTCAGACCTCTCCTCAAGAGTTCACAGGTCACCCAAAAGGCAACAGTTGACACTTGCATGAAACTATGGAGTAGTTCAAACGATATCACAGAAGAAGCAGGGGTATGACCAATGCAGTCCATCGATGAAACAATGTCTACCAACAAAAAAATGACTAAGGTGGAGGAACACAAGAAAAATATCCAAATGAACATTCATAATCTATGTCATTTTGAGAGAGAATCAATTGAATAACACTTGTTGAGACCTGCCTGACTCACCCACAAAATCCAATTTTTTGTCAACAACGCAACAGAGAAATTATACCAAGAAGTATCCACCAAAATTTGTAATGAATAATTAGTCTTGGAAAGATTACAATCAAGCAAAATCGAAAGCATATTGAAAGATCATTCCCTCTGGAAAGAATATCAAGGATAGCTACAGGAACAGGGAAGCTCATGATTACAAATTTCACAAATTATTTCATATGTTTCCTTATTCAGTTATTGTAATTCTAATTTTGAATTTGGAATATGAAGAGTCTCTTTTTGTAAAATGGCCATGATTTCATGATTGCAAAGATAACGATTGTAAACAATCAATCCTCATTATAAAAGGGGAGATTTTCCATTTGAAATGGATTTTTATTTCGGAAGGTAGCTAGACAGTGTTTTTACTGCAAGTTAATTCAAACTCAAAGACATTTTTGTTGGATATTATGGTGTCTATATGTATGAATGTGATTATTATTTTTATGCATGTCTATTATTGTAGTATGTGAATATTAATTTACAAATTATTTCTGAATTAATGTTTCATTATTCACAGCTACCATGATTTTCAAAGTGATTACAACGACAGTATGATGCAATTAACTAACCAATTACTTGATTCTAACTAGTCATGTTGTTGAAATTTCATGTTATTTGTATCATGAATTTATTCCATGTAAGTAATATAAATATTTCACGGTACTCATCCTTGTTAGTTTTCTCCTAATCATGATATGTTAGCTTAGACTTAAACATAAATTGCATATTAGAATTATAATCATTCATCTTAGCTTAGAATTAGTTAGTTAGGATTTTTATTTTTAATTCATCTGAGAACCTTTGGTTCTCATATTCATATTTAGTTAGTATATTAGTCAGATCGATAACAAGGCCAAAATTTGGTCGAAAACGCTATTCCAAATGAGAGTGGGTCTAATTGGGACCTACCATCTGGTGTTTTCCCTCATCTTATTGAACGGGTCATTCTGTCTTGTCAACAAAAATGGTGCTAGAAGGACGGCCACAAAACTGAATGGCTACAAATAGAATCTCAAACCCTACCCGTTCTATCCTACAATAAAACATTTCCTCATCAATGGATTCCCACCAAAGTCTCTCTAAACACATTTTCCTTCCCCTGGATTACATTGTGAACAAGCAAACCCAGGTTAGCACTCACCACACTTCCTCTCATCCTGAACCTTCCTTTTCTTCCCCACAACCTCGTATCCTAACCATCTCGGAGATTGACGTCATAGTCAGACACTCAACTGAACAACCCAATTGTGCCCTGACTATACAACTTAGTAGGTAGACCAAAAAGCTACCCTTAGATTACTCTCTACCTGAAAATTAGTAGGACCTTTGACATATAGACCCCTACTTCACCAAACGAAACTCCTATCAAGAAAGAAATTAGGTTGGAACACCTGAATATCATATTCCCGAAGACACTTCTGATTTTCCTGAGACGTCTGAATTTGACCTTGAATGTTATTTTTTAGACAGTGGAGTAGGGGGTATACCAACCTCTCCTCCTCAATCACCGCCTAAAACTCCAAGAGACGAGTCTAAGGAAAACTATGAAGGAAGCGACAAGTTTGAGAGAAAACCCAAAAAAGACCCATATCAGATCATCGTATATCAACCCCCAAACATGGTTGGAGAAAATGAAAACCATAATCCACCTCCGTACCAACCCCGGTTATTAGTTGATGCAGTCACTGTACTAGGGATCCAACATGACATTCCCAAACACCCTTAGAAGTTCCTACCAAAATTCGACCCTGAAAAAAATATTTATCCAAAAACCATGTGAAAACATTCTTGTTGGCTATTAGGTTACAAAGAATTTGACATGAATAAGTCATTTATCATGTGTCCCCCCTTACATTTGAAGAGAAATATTTGACCTAGTATTTCTACTAGAATAATCCTCCATTACAAATTGGAGAACCTTTGAAACCACTTTCCTCGGGAAGTTTGGGGAAAAAAAAACACCTACCACCCGGGTTCTAGAACTCTTGAGAGTCAATATGGATTCAAAAGAATTGGTGACTAATTACAATCAATGTTTCCTTACGCTCTTAAAACAAACCCCGAGTGCCTAAAAACCCATTGAAGATGTAACTATTGAATTATACACCTCTGGTTTGCCTATGTCCATGGCCATGTACGTAAAAAAATCTGAGAAAGGCACTCTAGAAGAAGCTTTCCAAGAGACCCTTAAGTTTGAGAAGAATATGATGAGTTTAAAAGGAATTTCTAGCTCAAATCCCTCTAAAGACAAAGGTAAAGGTAAATATTCAACATCTAAACCTAGAGAAGATAAGAAGCCTTATGATTTAATGAATATGGAATCTCTTCATATGATCATTAATAAGTTATCCAACGATCTGGTAGACTTGAAAAAAGGTGGTGGAGAAGGATCCTCTAACCAAAAAAAAAAAATAGGTTCCCCCCGAAGAAAGATAAAACATTCCACCAACCAACAAAACCGCCCCTTCTCAGATGGAAGGCATTAACATGGAGGATATTTTCCAGGCCCTCCAAACCTAAGAAACAGAGAATATGACTGAAGCCAATGAAGAAGGAGAATAAATTCAGGAACAACAAGAACCTCAGGAATCTCATGAACAACACTTAAACTCTTTTAGGGATATTTCTTATGGTGAGGATGAAGAAGAATTTGAAGAGGTATAGATGTCAAAAAACGTTGTTACCACCAGAAGTTCTAGTAAGAAGGTTTTTGACGATGCCCCCAGCACCACTAATCTTACTTCTCCCACCACGTCCACTTCCAAACAACCATATTCTCTGGCCATTACTACTCCCAATTCATCCAAAACCACATCTTCTAACCCTAAAATGATTGATCAAACACCAAAACCCAATATTCAATCCACACCCTTGGCCAGGTTGGAATATGATTTCCTAGAAGATCTAAAGAAGACGAAGTCCAACTTTTCCTTGTTTGAGCTTATGAAGATTCCACAAATTCAAGAAAATTTTATCAAAAATCTACAAGGGAAAACTTCCCTTGGCACAAAGTAAGTTAACACTAGAACAAAGAAAGGAAAAACAAAGGTAAGTTCTTCTAACACTAATAATCCGTCTAAAATTCAAGTAGTGACTAATGCATCCCTAATTGGTCAAATATCCAGATCTACCACCCCCCCTTTCCTCATTACTTTTGAAATCTTCAATAGGAATGTCCATAACTGCATGGTAGACTCAGGAACCTCATCTAATGTCATGCCCCTAAAGATTTGTGAGAAGCTTAATTTCAAACCTGAAACATCTGACATTCAGATTATCCAGTTAGATAGAACTAGAGTTAAATTTATTGGAGAATTGAAAAATGTCTTGATCATGATGTTTGCTAATCCAAAATTTCATCAAAATATAGATATAATAGTAGTAGACATACCTGAAAACTATGGAATGTTTTTAAGTCAATATTTGTCAGCTATGTTGAATGGATACTTTGTTACTGATTGGTCTCATTTATGGCTCCCTTCTAATGGTAAAATGAATCAGATCGGGATTGACAGGGAAAGGTATATGAAACATGTTGTTTTTTACCTGAATGACACAAATGAACTGGTAATGCTTAACAATTCAATTTTGGGTAATTATTCATATGAAACATTTTTTGGGGAATTTCACAATTGAAACATCATCTCTTGTAGAATCTAATACACAATCTGAAATCCTTCATTTGCATCTAGATTGTGGAGCCCAACTGTAATATAATAGATCATATTAACAATTCCTCTGATGTATAGCCTAACATTTTCTAGGGAGAGATTAGAAATCTTGGTTAACTCTACCAAGCCCACCACAACAACAAAAAAATAAGAAAACTTAAAATCAGATGTTGCAACAAAGAAAAGGGATCCTAACATGTGGACACTATTTTTTTATGGATCCAAATATTTAGAAGGTGCAGTGTTGGTTTCATATTGAAAGATCTGACAGGAAGAAAAATGTTAATCGTGTGAAATCTAAAATTCTCTTGCACCAATAATACGATTGAATATGAATCCTTGTTGCAGGGGTTAATAAAGGCAATATATTTGAAAGATGAGAAAATGAAGGTATTTGGTGATTCTGAAATTATCATAAAACAGGTAGGGAACACCATTCATTATCTTTCGAGTCATTTGAAACACTATCAACTTAAGGTTTGGGAACTGATCAAATATTTTGTTGGATTTAATAATATTTTGGTACCCCGTTCACTAAACTGTGGCATTGATTTGCTGGCCAATGTGGCATCTAGGTTAATACCCTCAGATAGATTGATCCCTAACACTTTTTCTTTTGAAATTTTGTACATGCCTTCAATTCCCGACATTATCGCAAATTGGAGAGTCTTTGATGACGAACAAAAATTGATTAATTTATTACATCTCAAAGATACTTTCAAAGGCTCTATCATTGATGAAGGCCAACTTGACCAACTAGTGAATTCAAATATTACCGACCCAGCTCAATCAAACTGCACAACAAGTTCATCCAATGGTATCCCAAGGAACATAGTGAGATTTGAAAAACTCTATGATCTCCAAGACAAATTAAAAAAAATTACAAATTACAAAACCAACAGTTCATCTATGAATTTTGAAGTGGTGAACTTGGGGATAAATACCAGGCCTCAAAACATTAATCTGAGAAAATGTTTTTCTCCTGAAGAAAAACGGGCTTATGTCAAATTATTTCGGGAATACAAAGACATATTTGCATGGACCTATGAGGATATCAAGACGTATGAAACCAAAATCATACAACACATAATTCCCATTAAGCCTATGATGAAACCATTTCAACAAAAGTTGAGGAAGATGCACCCAGCCTTGAGCCTCAAGTCGAAGCAAAATTGAATAATTTTTTGGTTGCCAAGATTATATTCCCAATTAGAAATATGTGGTGGATCTTCAACTTAGTGTCAGTAAGGAAAAATAATGGGTATATAAGGCTTTGTATTGATTTTAGGAATATGAACAAAGCCTTAGAGAAAGACAATTACCTAGTGCCCCCGATGGAACAAATCCTGTAGTGTGTATCCGACTCTAAGATTCTCTCCCTTTTAGATGGTTTTTCAGGTTACAACCAAGTCTTAGTGGCCCATGATGATCAACTAAACAAAACTTTCCTGACCAATTGGGGAACATATTCTTACAGTAAGATGCCATTTGGTCTCATCAATGCCGGAGAAACATTCTAGAGGGCCATGGACATTGCTTTCAGGGGTCTACTTGGAGAATGTGTTGTGGTGTATCTTGATGATGTTACTATATTTTCAAGGGACGGAAAATTCCATATAACTCATTTGAAGAAAGTATTTAATAGATGCATAAGGTATGGAATCTCTCTCAATCCTAAGAATTCTATTTTTTCTATAGATGAAGGAAAACTTCTAGGCTTCATTGTTTCCAATAATGGCATGAAAATCGAACCTGAGAGAACCGAAGCAATTGCAAGGATCCCTCCCCCTCACAACAAGTAATCCATGCAGTCATTCCTGGGGAGGATAAACTTTGTAAGACGATTCATCCCTGGTTTTTCTGAAATAGTGAAACCAATGCAAGACATGATAAAAAAATAATGCCAAATTCAAATGGGGATCTAAAGAAAAATAATCTTTCGATAAGATCAAAACATACAAAGCACAAGATCCTGCGTTGTAAAGCCTAGATTTTAGTTGAGATTTCATCCTCTAAAACTTTGCGTTAGATATCGCATTTGCGGTTGTTTTAACGCAAAAGAACCAGGAAGGAGATGAATTCTCTATAGCTTTTATAAGTTCTAGCTTACAAGGGGGAAAATTGAACTACCCAGAAGTGGATAAACAAGCCTATGTTGTATTTAAAGTTTTCAAACACTTCAAGTCGTTCTTGCTTAAGTCCAAGACCAAAGTTATTGTTCCCTACTATGTTGTCATGAATCTACTGGTATAAAAAGACTTAGTATAAAAGAGAGTTAATTGGATTACAACTCGACAGAAATATGACATGGAGATTAAGCCTATGAAAATCATCAAAGTACAGGGGTTGTACAAACTTGTTGTGGAATCGATGAGTGATGGAACACATGAATATGCTCTGTATTAAGATCAAGAACTGTATGCAAGAGAAATTTGTTACATCCCGGTCAAATCGAACCAATGGTTTTACGAAATGAAATATTACTTAACTCATGGGACGGCCCTAGATTATCTCGATCCAAGAAAAAAATGGCCCTCAAACTCAAGTCTGCTCAATATCAGATCATCCAAGGGATTCTATGCAGAAAAAATTACGAT
The DNA here is from genome assembly GCA_000966675.3 of Picea glauca. Taxonomy (NCBI): domain Eukaryota; kingdom Viridiplantae; phylum Streptophyta; class Pinopsida; order Pinales; family Pinaceae; genus Picea; species Picea glauca. The sequence continues at coordinate 111,855 of JZKD02S1273600.1, forward strand.
GGTATTTTTCTAAGATGTCTTGAGAAGAGGGATGTGGAAAGGGTCTTATCTGAACTCCATCATGGACCAGCTAGTGGAAATTACAGTGGAGACACCACTACTCACAAAATCTTCAAATATGGATACTATTTGTCAAATTTATTCAAGGATTCTCACGCATATGCAAGGAAATTCCAACATTGCCAAATGTTAGCTGAGAGAGTCAAAAAATGTTGCCTTCCCCCTACAGGTTGTGATCATCAAACACCCCTTTCAACAGTGGGGGATGGACGTGATTGGGGAGATCAATCCCAACTCATCCCAACTATACAAATACATGTTCACAACTACTGACTATTTCACCAAATGGAGCGAAGCAATTCCCTTGAAGGCTATCAACGAAAATCAGGTGAATTCATTCCTTGAATCCCATATCATCACCAGGTTTGAAATTCCTGAATCATTAGACTTTGATAATGCCAAGTATTTTTCTTCTCTTAAATTGATTGAATTCATGCTGGAACGGAATATTAAGGTTAAGTATTCAACGAATAACAACCCACAAGGGAACGATTTGGCAAAGTCGACTAATAAGAACCTTATTAAAATCCTCAAGAAAATTGTCAACGACCATCAAAGAAATTGACACCTCACTCTTCAGAACGCCCTATGGGATGAAAAAGTGACTCCCAAGTCATCCATTGGTAACTCCCCTTTCTTCCTAGTCTATGGATAGGAAGCCACTGTGCCTACCGATACTTTCTTACCTACCTTACAACTGGCCCAATCTTCCCAAGATGAGGCTTGCTCTGTAATGCAAGAGAGATTAAACATGATGTTAAAACTTGAAGAAGAAAGGGAAAACGCTAAGATGAACCTAACACACCATCAAGAGATAATCAAAAAATGGTTTGACAAATCAGTTGTGGGTAAGAAATATTTTCAGGAGGGAGACCTTGTTCTCAAATGTGTTATAGCAAGATTTGTCTCACCATTGCTATCTTGCACAGAGGTCCTTTATCCATTTCCCTATGCAGACTTGTCATCCCTTTTTGATAAATCCAGAGCCAAAAATATACATATTTTTCCACATATGCATGCCCTATCTACTATACAGCATGTGTATACGCAGGTTGCTCCACTACAACCCATGTACATCAGGATTTGTGCCAGAAAATACAAAAATGGAGTTTGGTTTCCATGTCACAACAGGAGATCTTTGATCCTTGGCCTTCCATATATTGGAAACATTTTGACTCGGCCCTTCAATTTCATTTTGAAGGCTATAAGAGCACAATTCTGATCTATGGAAAGGAGGAGAAATCATTCAACTTTGAGAGAAAAGTTACTCTGGAGAAATTACTTCATATTGAGTCTGCATCCCTTTGTCCCTAAATTCTGAACGCAGTGTTCATCCCCCAAGATATTTCCCTATTGTTGAGAAAACCTCATTGTCTCTCTCCTATGAGCTTGCTTTTGGTGGAGGATTGAAGTGGTGGAGGCCCAGTTGGAAGGAACTTGGTTCCTTAGTTTCAAACCGTGTTGACACGGAAGTCTGTAATGTTGTCACTTATACTGATCAATTATTAATAGAAATACTCCTTTCCCATCCTATTAGTATCGTGCAAATATATGATTATTATCCATGGGCATGTTTGTAATGTTTATTAATGGATTATGCTATCTAATGTGCTAACCCCTTTATACTATCACCATGTACTTGCTATGCTCATTTGTTAAGAACTTATTGCAGGTATAAAGCTTTGGGTCGAAGTGCTCAACGGTGGAACAACATTGAACGTTGGATCAAGGTAGGCCTCTTTCTCATCTTGCACATTAGTTTATATAACATACAATGGAATTGAGTTGATTTCTGCAGTCATACCTATCTATTGTGGTTTACCCTTGGCCATAGAGATTTTTTCCCTCGTAACAGAATTGGCGACTCCACTGGGGAGAGATCTTCCTTCTAAGGGTTGAAGTACTTTTTCTTCTTGCATTGCTCTTTTTCCTTTGTGTTTCTTGTCGTATCACTGCTTGACAAAAAAATTTCACTCTCGGTCTGATTTTTCAGCCTTCTTTCCCTTGCCTAGCCTTGTTTTAAATCCTATACGCTCCTTTTTCCCCTAACAGTTGCGTATACATGCTTGTTGTCTCACTGCAGGATGCGTATATATGCTTTGTTCTCTTGAACAGTCGCGTATACCACTTTTCCTTCGATGTTTACTTGGTTTAGTGACTTCTGGGTGGGATTTGATGATTGTTGAGCCTGTCTAGGTCTCTGTAGTGCGTGTTGAGCTTCTCTGGGTTGACAGGAAACCTGTTGGGAGTTGAATTTTTGGGCGTAGTCTTTCTCTTTGTTTTTAATTTTTTATTTTTCCTTGAACTCTGGGATGTTTTCTTGGCTTCTTGTTATTCTGCTTGAGATATTTCATTTATACACGGTAGAATTTATATATCGGGTTGCTTTTCAGTCCATGCATTTTCTCTTTAATATATTGAAAATACAAAAAAAATAGGCGTTTTGCATTGTTTAGCATTTTTGTCTTTGAACCTTTATCATTAGCTTAGTGAATTTAGCGAAAGATTGCATTTTACTTCTGAATTGCAGAGTTGAAATTGAAAATTGCATTGTTTTTATTAGCATATCATTCATTAAAAAGTTAAATATAGGCTTTGCATTATATTCATATTTATCTTCTTGCGGAGTCATAACATCATGAGTTTCGCTTCCATACCCTTTTGAGTAATCACGACCAATAAATTTTTTATTTAAACTAAAATTGATTAGTCACAATTTTATTTTTAGGGTGCACAAACTAGTCTAGGATTTAGTGCCTTGGAATAGGATTTTGTGAGTAAACTTCTCCAAGGCAATTAAATCAACATATGTGTCTGAGATAGGGAGTTGAGAATTCCATTTTATAATTGGTAAGATCAAGAGGCTCCTCTCACACCAGAGTTAATCACGAGGTCGCACGAAGTTAGTTGAAGGGATAACCCCTGGATACTCGCCTAGCGTCAGAGATATTTCTGTGGATTTATTCGTATTTGGGAATCTTGCTAGTGCCCATACCTTTGTGAGAGGCGGTTCTTTCAAGGTTTCGGGTTTTGCCACCCTGCCCAT
>JZKD02S1273600.1:115190-137802 GCA_000966675.3 Picea glauca
AAGGATCCTTCCTGGCCTACAATTCCTCAAAACTGATATTTCCTTGGACCTTGGTCTCAAATGCCGCAATTCACTACCACCACAAGTCCAGTCACTGTGGGTCATACTGGCAGTGTATCACCAACCTCTACTATTCATGTTGGAGATTGGTCGACAACCTCTGCAAGTCATGTTGAATACCTGCAACCAGCCAATGCAAGTCATGTTGAATACCTGCAACCAGTCGCTACAAGTCATGTTGGGGGCACAAGTCTAGTCACTACGGGTCATACTAGAAATATATCACCAACCTATGCTAGTCATGTTGGATATTGGTTGACAACCTCTACGAGTCATGTTGAAGACCTATAACCAGTCGCTGCAAGTCATGCTAGGGGAACAAGTCCAGTCACTATGTGTCATACTGGAATTATATCACCAACCTCTGCTAGTCATGTTGGAGATTGGTCGACAACCTCTACGAGTCATGTTGAAGACCTACAACCAACCGCTGCAAGTCATGTTGGGGCACATGTCTAGTCACTACTAGTCACATTGCACGTCCATCACCAACCTGCTAGTCATGTTGGAGATTTTATAATGCCCTCTGCAAGTCATGATGGGAGCATGTCACAAGCCACTACAAGTCATGATGGGGGAATTCATATGATTGAGAAGCCTAGACATCTCAAACATAATCCTATATTCCTTTGCAGGACTCGTGAAGGAAGTCACCTTACTCATTTGTGTCATGTTACTGTTGGGATACCAGAAGCGTGGGGCTCACCTAAGGGCCCTTTGGGTTCTGATGCATCTATGGTTTCACATCACTATGTTCCTTCTTTGGTTGATACAACAGTCACGCCACTGCAATCTTCGGCTGACACCCCTTTTCCTTTAGGGGTTGATGTGTCCTTTTACCTTGTTGTCTCACATCCTATTCAATCTTTGGTCGTGTCAATGTAATCTTCGACCGATACCTCTCCTATTTTTATGGGTGATGTGTCTCTTGACCTTATGGTCTCGCATCTTGTTCAACCAATAATTGTGTCAATGCAATCTTCGATCGAAAACACTCTGGTTTTTTGGGGTGATGCACCTTTTAACCTTGTTTTCTCGCATCCTATTCAACCAATGGTTAAGGAAGTGGTCATATTGATGTAATATTCGATCGACCCCACTCTTCTCTTGGAGAGTGACAAGCCTAAGGAAGCGATCATGCCAATGCAATTTGTGGTCGATCTCTCTCTTCTGGTTCTGGTTCTATACCTTCTATGCCATGTCTTTAGCATTTTTAGTACTTCACCTTCTGATCAAGAGAGAGTTTTACTCTTCCCGAGTTCTCTCCCTCCAAGTCTTGATGAGTTTCCCTTTGATTGGGATGGTCTTGTGGGGTATCCAATGCCTCAACCTATGTCTTTTTTAGGAAGATACATTATCCAATATAACACGGAGACGATAACCTTTGTTAGCACTTTTCCCTCCTCGACTTGGAGAGCTTCGGGTCTTCTCAAGCTTGTGTCGGATCTTCGAAAGATACTGACATTCCACATAAGGTCGGCATGGGAGCCTTGGCCTCCCCCATGACTTGCCACCTAGAATCTCTCTAACGAGTCTGAGTTAATCTCTTTTCCGACTCGTTCAAAAACTGAAAATATTGTCGAGTGATTTGTCCCTTTCACACTTGTTAAATTGGATTTGAAAGTTCATGAGTCTTAGTTAAGCTCTTTTCCGACTCGTTATCAAAAATAGAAAAGATTGTTGAGTGGTCTTTTTCACACTCGTAAATTGGATTTGAAAAAGATGTCTATTTGGCACAAGTTTACCCCTTTTTCACACCAAGTAGAATAAAAGATAGAAAAAAGGATATTTTTGTTGGCGTTAAGTTGTGATTGCATCTCATGCCCTCACTTGCAGTATTGAGCCTTTGGCCAATTCTTTCTTTGCGTTATAAACCGTTTCCTAAGAAATTTTTGCATCCTCAAACAAGTAGAGCCTTGTTTATATCATTCACAATTTGACACCCTATACCCTGGAGGGAACATCACCCCGAGTGTCCATCTCCCGCATGCATTTCCTTGCATTAAGCATAGGTGCGTTCCACTGCTGGAACTAGTTTTGATTACTTGCAACACTCATTTCCTCTTCTGTATCATAGCATTCATTTTTTACGAAAAAACAAAAAAATACGGGTGGGAAGGGAGTACTATATTATAATCGACAGCAGTCATGTCACCTTTGAACAGAGCAAAAATTTATTGATTCCTTGCATCATCATAATTTTGGGTTTAGCATGGCCTTAGGAAGATGATATTGTTACTGAGTTTTCTCTACCAGTTGATTACTCTTCTAGTCCCTATAGAGAATGTTATTGATGTCTCCTGCATCTAATAGTCACATCATTAAGTCTATGTCACCAGAGTCCACCATATGTCTCTTGCTCTTGTTCAAAGAAAGTCTATCAATCTGTGTCGACCACTCCTGATAAATATTGACTTTGCATGTCAGCCATACCCTTAGTTTGTCTCAGAATCACATGATACTATGGTCTTATCATGCACCCTGGCCCTACTTTCATCATTGGTAGGTCACCTTGAACCCAACAATTGACATTTTAACATTGGTCGTTGACTGGGTGGTTTCCCTTGTGTTCGACGGCAAGACATCTATTCACACCTTGGGATTCATGCAGTGTCTTGGATGTCATTAGCCTTATTGGTGGTATCCTTGCCTTTGTCAGTAGTTTTCATCATTGGCTTCTATCCAGAGGGTATTTTTCGTATATATCTTGCATTTGGTACATGCGAAAGACACATAGGATCGTTGGTTCGTGAACATGTTCTTCGTCTGATCTCTCCCAAATCATGAAGCTCCTGCTTTATTCCTTGTGCTGACTAATGAGAGATGCCTTAATGCTCTCCTTTCAGTAGATCTCTTTCCATTGACTTCAGCTCATTTATTCTGGATACGAGATCTAGAGTTATATGAGTACCTTGAGGCTTGCAGTCATTAGTGGAAGGCTCTCTCGCCGTTGACAGATGGGAATAGATCAATGTCTCTTGATCAATGGATTTCTCAAGTGTTCAACACCAACTCCTTTATTCACACTTGTAGGAATGTACTCGGTGCCTTGATACCTACTTTCATTATTGGTAGGTTGTCTCGTGTTTGTTAACGGTATACCTCAATGATCGGTAATCAAACGATGTCTCATTGTGTTCCACCTCAACTCCTTTATTCATATGATGTATACTTTCACCCTTGGCGGATAGTGTACAAGACTTGAATACATCACTATGTGGTCACAGACTTCCTAAGTTGTTTCTTCCCTTTCATTGGACCAGCACCTATTCGACTTCAGTGATCATAGGAGATCAGATTGTACTCCATGGTATACAGATATCTTCAGAGTGATTTTGAGACTGTTTTCACTGGGCCTTGTTCGTGACTATGACAACTTTTGTCATATAACAGCATTTGTATTTTCCTATTCATGGCCACAGACACTTATTTGGTATATTTTCCACATGGATCTTCATTGTATTCTTGGCAGCCATGTATGCAAAGTCAATACAGAATGTAATGAGCAATTGAGTTCATCTAGTTGGTTCTTTACCACTCCACTTATGGGTTATTTATAATGTATTTCGGCCATCGCAGATACTCCTCTGATCTCACACATTAGGGGGCATATGCTATAGCAATATTTTCCTCACCATTGTTATCTTGCACAAAGGGCCTTTTTCCATTTCCCTATGTAGACTTGTAATCCCTTTTTGATAAATCCGGAGCCAAAAATATACATAGTTTTCCACATATACACACCCTATCTACTATACAACATGTGTATACGCAGGTTTCTCCACTACAGGCCACGTACATCAGGATTTGTGCCAGAAAATACAAAAATGGAGTCAGGTTTCCATGTCACGATAGGCGATCTCTGATCCTTGGCCTTCCATATACTAGAAATGTTCTAACTCAACCCTTTAGTTTCATTTTGAAGGCTATAAGAGCACAATTCCGAGCTATGGAAAGGAGGAGAAAGAATTCAACTTTGAGAGAAAAGTTACTCTGGAGAAATTACTTCATATTGAGTTTGCATCCCTTTGCCCCTCAAGTTTTAACACAGTTTTTAGCCCCCAAGTTCTTTCCCTATTGTTGAGAGAACCTCATTGTCTCTCTCATATGAGCTTGCCTTTGGTGGAGGCCCAGTTGGAAGGAACTTGGTTCCTTGGTTTCGAATCGTGCCGACACGGAAGTTTGTAATGTTGTCACTTCTGGTGATCAATTATTAATATAAATACTCCTTTCTCGTCCTATTGGTATCGTGCAAATCTATGATTATTATCCATGGGAATGTTTGTAATGTTTATTAATGGATTATGTTATATAATGTGCTAACCCCTTTATACTATCACCATGTACTTGCTATGATCATTTTTTAAGAACTTATTGCAAGTATAAAGCTTTGGGTCGAAGTGCTCAATGGTGGAACATCATCGAACGTTCGATCGAGGTAGGTATCTTTCTCATCTTGCACATTAGTTTATATAACATACAATGGAATTGAGTTGATTTCTGCAGTCATACATGTCTTTTGTGGTTTACCCTTGGCCATAGATAGTTTTTCCCTTGTAACCAAATGGGACAAAGCTAATGAACTTAAGGGAAAACACACCAAATTCCAAAAATTGTGGTTAGGACCCTATTTGATTCATCAAAACATAGGCCCTAGGAATTTCAGATTTAAAACATTACAGGGAGATGAGGAGGAGCTCATTCTCAATGGCCAGATCCTCAAAAAATACTTCTCCTAATCACCAATGGTGATGTAGCCTTGTATATAGTAGTATTTTGTATTTTTCCTTCTTTTTCTTTTTTTGTTGATTTTCACTACAATCATCCTTCCCTTCTCTGTCAAACCTCTTTTTTTCCATGCCTTTGCTTGATTTTTTCTTTTCTTTTAAACCTTTCATTTTAGGATAGCTTATTGTTCGTTCCTTCGAACCAACCTTTTCTTTCACAACAGGAACCCAAGACTATTAGACCCATGTAAGTGCCTTGTTTTGTGAGTTCCTTTCCATATTGAATTGGTCGAGTTGTCCTAATATCAACGTTTATATTCATGAATGATGATATTACTGAAAAGAGGAACTTCTTCATATGTGCCAAAAGAAAACTTCTAACCTTTAAATTCAGTACCTTTTGATGGCTTCCATCAGTTATGCTCACTTATGTGAACACTCTCATGACATGCATGTGTTCCTCTCAAGCATTTTGAAATGTCATGAATTCAATGTCTTCTACATAACTCCAATGACTCTTCCCTTGATATTCCTAATTATAAAATGCATCGGTGATCCTTGTTTGTGGACCCATAAGAATAAACTATCAACTAAGACTAGAAAATCAAAGTAACTCTCGTATCATCCCACTTCCTACTTACCTTCACCTATGTTGCAAAAGAAATACATAAATCTTATATCTAAAAGGTGAATATAGAAAAGCATAATCACAAGGAACTTGAAAACACTACTAAAAGCATGGGAAGTACGAGTAAACCCATCAGGACTATTGACGCTCACTCGCAGTGGGGCCATGCTTGTGTGATACTAAGGCATCTTCGTCGAGGTTATGGACGCTTGCTGGCAGGGAAGAAATGTCGGAAAAGAAAGATGAGGAAAACACTTCGGTCTATAACAGTTGATAAACATTCCTTTGTGGTATTACTCTCATTGTTTCACTATGAATGTATTAATTAAAACGCCCATTAACACTTGCTCGAGTTATGAGGAAGATCACTGGTAAAAGGATTTCTTTATATCTTGTCCTCAGGCTACTAGATGTGGGATCCTCAATCTATATACTGATTGAACTATTAAAAGGTAATTTTTTCTTTAATCTGGTTGAAGCCACCCTCTTTTGAACTAAGATATAATTGATTCTTCCTAGTAAGTCGTCATTTTTTGTAGCTCACCTCCCACAATGACCCATTTTATTTTTATTTTTTTATGGCCCCCTATTTGTGTTCCTGTTATCCCCATATTGTGGGCTAACTAAGGAGAAGATGTCCCGAGGCCCTCAGGTTGCAGATATGGAGTGTTGAGAGACCACATGACTAGCAATGTCCACTTGTACATCTGGAAGCTCGATCGATCACCACTTTTTGATCCATTGTCAACGCATCCACCACACCATCTAGCTTCTGGAAGGTAGATGGGTATTTCTCCATGTCGTACAAGTTAGATATTGTGACAGGTAATAACCCTAATATTTGAGGCATTTAAACATGTTGTATTTAATATTCTTTTGATTATATAACTCCTACTTGGATAGTATGCTTTTGACCTTATTTCACCTTGGTGAGTGTCATAGATTTCCTAGTAAGTGGCCAAAATTTGAGGAAGGTTTGCAACTAGGGGTCCCTTGAAGGGTTATCGTACCATTCCCAACCATACTTACCATTTTCTTCTCATTACATTACCATCATATTTCCATCTTCTAGGCCCTTTGAGTTTAGTGACCCAAGAAGTTCATGTACCTCATTTCATGGGAAGAAGGGGTTGAAGACCCAGGGGGATGGTTGCTCGCAAAATATAAGAGCCTAAAATAAACCTTCTATATGTTTTCCCAGTTAGGTCTTGAGAATGATGAATTGTTTTTCTTGAAATAATTGAAAGCCTGCACAATATCAAACACACAATAAATATCCTCCTTGAATACAAGACTGACACAAGTGTGTTACAACGCTTTACATGATTACCCCTATGGCACTTTGTGGGCCTCTTCATTCAAGTGACATTGTGTTACTTCCCCCCAAGCTAATCGATTCACTATTGGGAGTGCACACATTTTTGGATCATTGATTAATTAATAAATGGCAATAAATGGGCTTGGAAAAAGGTTGCATTGAGGAAGAAGGTGAAACGCACCCCCTACAAAGGCACCTATAATGAGATAATACAAGCCCTTGTATGCCATTAAAACTCATAGACCTATGAATTATAAACCCCTATCCACCTCATCATCCACTACATAACCTTGAAATGCCATCCTTGGGAGCATCCCCTACTTGATGTTTTGGTCTACCAAATAGGAATTTTATGACACCCCTCCCATACCTAAACTTGGTCGATTGTATAGGGTCTTGGAGAATTTTTTTAATTTGACGAGGTATTTTTGATGCACATGTTTAAGTTCCTTTGTTATTTGATGTGGTTTACACTTGTCATGATATCTTTTAATTGAGATCTTTGGAGGGCGTGCCCTTTTGTTTTGCAGGACCCTGTTCGGTGGCTAGTTTTGGGAGAACAAGCGTAGCTTGGGATTCCATGGGGAAAGAATCCCACAAATTGGATGTTATAGGGCCACACACTGGATCACAAAGACATACCTTTGAAGGATTACATGCCATCATGGAGGACCTATCCTAGCTCGTACAACCTAAACATTTTTCTTGAAGAGGTAAAAACATCACTTTCTTGAGGTTTGACGTCACAAAGGGGTTAGGGTTTGGTGTTGATAGAGTTGCTCATTGACACTTGGAATCAATTGATGAAGAGAGCATGTTTACTTTAGGGAGAATGACATAGCACATGAAGAGAGGGCCTTTGGACCAAACCTTCCATCCCCAACCTCAACGACTTGTCACATATGCCAAAACGTCCCCTAAAGGGCTAACATCATCTTACTTTTAGGGTTTCTAATGTGCAAAAGTGAATTTTAAATGAATTATTTAGCATTATTTGTGTAAAGAGGAAAGATTAGGGTTGTTTATACTTATCTTTTGTTTTACCATAAAATTAAGTGGACAAACTATGTGTTAGACTTTTTGTATAAGTAGAGATCATGTGAATCTCTTTTCATAACATAACTCTCCCATTCTGAGAAGTACTTGATTGAAATTTGTTCTATTCTTGGGAATTATGGTGTTTATCCCTTGTGAAAATATATTATGGTGCTATATTTTTGTGAATGGATGAGGAGTGATGTGCAACTCTTGGATGCTTTTTCTCTTGATCTTGAATGGTGAATTTGCTTGGTGAAACTAGGGTTTGATCTCTCTCTCTCTCTCTCTCTCTCTCTCTCTCTCTCTCTCTCTCTCTCTCTCTCTCTCTCGGATTGGTAAGGAAAAATCTCCATTGTTAGTTATTTCTTTTTATTTCTTGGTTATGTTTGTTTGAAACCATAGGAGGAGTATGTTGGATACACCCTCCATTGAGCTTCATCTAGTTTGCTAAAGTTTACAAGTCATTTTGCAAGGGTTTCTAGGAGGAATACGAGTGTGTATACCCTCTTAGATTTACCCTAAGATTGGCATACCCTAGGAAGTAAAAGGACTTACACCCCTAGGGAATTTTTTTATCTAAATAATTATTCTAAGATGCCATTTACCCAATTTTAAAGGCACTAATCTGAATATTTTGCATTGGAGAAATAAAATAGTGCATTAGGAAACGTGGATTTTTGTCATTTCAACTTTTTTCAATCTAGGTTTTGTTCATCGTGCCTGGAGCAACTCTTAGCCTCGGGTGTCCCCTCTAAAGGGGTATTTATTTATGTTTTTATAAACTTTCATATTCAACCATTAGGGTTACAGAAAACCTAACACTCTTTCCCTTATAACTTTATTTTCAGTCGTCATAAGTAGTTAAGAGTTTGCCACCTTTATCTACCTAGTCTAATGCAACGTTTGGGTGGATTATTTGTGAGTTTTGATGGTTTAATTTATTGTTTTAACAACAAGTTTGATACAGCCATAAGTTTGCAAAACATTTATACAAACAATTTTTGTTGCAGCCTTATTTCATTGCTAGAGTCTAATGTTATCTTACTTGAACTAATCTAGTTGTTTCTAGTTTATCTCTTGCTCTTTCAACTAGAATCTTAGAAACTTGTTTACAACCTTATTTATCATTTTCACTGTTGATATATACTATTACCAAATTTTTCAATTCGGGACAACAAGCTTAACTTGCTTTCCCATCATATACTTGGGATTGTATTGTTGTTTTTCTTGTGTCTTGGGCACGTACATTCAACATTTGCAAGGTATACTACTTCTTGGAAAACCTTGGCTACCATCAATAACTTAATCAATCCTTTCTCCACACATATAAACTTGAACTATAGGGGAACTAATTCATACATCACACTTTCCATCTCATTCCCCCTTAGGCTCACTAGGATTCCCCCTTTGAGGTAACCATTTCATCTCTAAAGTGACAGGAACACCTCTCTAAGGTGACAGTGGGTCGTTTCTCTTATATTTGTCACCATTTGGTGGTTGGGTTAGGATTTTCTCAACCTACAACTTGTGCGATAAAATTTTGGCGTCGTTGTCAGGGAGGATTTTGAATCCTCTTCTTAATCATAAATGACACTTTGGCAAGCTGTCACGAAGCCTCTTCCCTATTATGCATGACGACTCCACCTAAAGGACGTTCCCTTTCCAATATTGATGAGCTCTTCTTGAAGCTCATCTAGCGACTCCACCTTTCCAAGAACCCATTGTATCCCTTTCCATCCTTTGATGAACCTTGAGCTCATCTAATGAATCCATCGAGGTATTACCCTAAGTAATGGAAACATGGATCTATGGTGCTTTCATGAAGCATACATGGCCTTGGATATCGAAGCTATTAATGAATATCCAAACAAGTTCCTGATAAACCAATTCGATGTCCTCCCAAAGTTTGATGGTAATCCATTATCGGCCATAGCACACATTGTTGAGTTTACCAGATGCATCTACATTTTGAGTGTACAATATGAGGATGTATGTATGTGGTTTCTATTGTTGTCCTTGGTAAGTGAACAGAGGGATCAAATCAATAATTCTTGGAAGCCAAGAAGTATATCATCTTTGATGATCCTCATCATAGAGTTACTTAAACATTGGGGACCATAAGCTCAAATTCTTGAAGATATAATTTGGGACTTGGAGGACGCTTTTTCAAGAGAAGGTTTTTACCTTGATCCTATTGAAGGCTTGAGAGAAACTCTTCTTCCATATTTTTTTGAAACAACAATTTAAAGACAAGAAGTTGACAACAACACTGAGGAAAATTTTGAGTGTCTCAAGGAAATTATAGACAATTTATGGACAACTGATAAAAATTTGTCCTGACAAGAAATTTATGGTTAAGTTCTGTCAACAAAGAGAAGAAGAGTATGAAACCATCCTCAAAAATTATGAGGAAAGGCCTACCCTAGAATCAGCCTAGGAAGTGGCCATTGCATATTATGGAACAGATTCATTATACAATGTTGTAACCGAGAAGTATGGGTACCAGGAAAACTTCCCAAATGACAATGAGCCTCTCTCCATGCCCGAAGAAGTTTACAAACTCGTTATAGATCAAGATCAATATGGTGAACTCTCTGATCTTATTAAATATGATGAAGACTCGATTAAAGAACAAATCCATGGAGAAACTTGCTAAGAAGAAGAAGACATTGATAAAGTAAAATATTCAGATGAGAAAAAAGATACATTGGTATCCATGCTCTTTCCTGAAGAAGATAATGTCCTTGTAGATTCTAACCTTGTAAAATATCTATTGCAAATATATATTCAGAAAAAAGAACAAAAAATATACAATGGAAAATACAAACATTACACAGAGATTTTTCCCCTAGAAACCCAAACCGACAAAACTAGCATATTATATATTCATTCATGGTGATACATTCTTTACAATACAATATACATATAGGAGCCAGAGGCATCCAAAAACCTAACTCAATGACCTGGATTATTCCAAAACCCTAATTCCTTAACCGGAAATAGAAAACCATCGGCAAAACACCATGTGTCGAAAAACCACCTAAATATGTGACATGTTTCTCGAGGCAGGTGACACGTTTCTCGAGGCAGAAAAAAAATTCGGGGGCACTGCCCCCAAAACACCCGCTTGCATGCCTGACGCAGACACTACTACTTGTGAAAAGAATATAAAACATACCCAAAATTCTCCCACTTGTTGTTTTCTTTGCATACAGGGGGTTACAGGGTTACATAGTCAACAATCCAGGGCAGTGATGCCCATGGATCCTCTACACCAACAGAACTTCTTAGTGCTCACAATTTTTTTTAATGAGTATGCAAAATTCTTCAAAGTGTCCACCTTCATCAGTGATACTTTCTTTTCTTCAATCATGTCTCTCACAAAGTGATATTTAACATTAATATGCTTTGTCTTTGAATGATAAGTCGGGTTCTTCACCAAAAAAATTCCACTCTGACTGTCACACTCTATCCTTACAGCTTTCTGTACCAACCCAATACCTAAACACAATCTTTGTAACCATATTTCTTCCTTACTTGCATGAGTGGTTTCCATGTATTCAGATTATGTAGTTGAAAGTGCCACTATAGCCTGTCTTTTTCTCATCCAACTTATTTCTCCTCCAAACAGGTTAAACACATACCTGCTTGTAGATCTCCTACGATCCAGATATCTAGCCCATTCTGCATCCACAGAGCCATGTATATCCACCACTCTGTCCAATCCTAGTCTTCCTTTGTAGCACAATCCATAGCTAGTAGTTCCACGCAAATACCTAAAAACCCTTTTTACTATTGTCCAATGCTCCTTCCCTGGTTTTGACATATACTTGCTCAAAACTTACACTGCATGTGCAATGTTTGGTCTAGTACATACCATTGCATACATCAAACTGCCAATTGCACTCGCATATGGAACATGAGACATGTTCTCCTCTTCTTCATTTGTCTTGAGACACTGATCTGCAAATAACTTTACACCAATAGGAATAGGAACCTTGATCGGTTTACATTCCTGCATATGAAACCTTTACAATATTGTCTCGACGTATTTTTTCTGATTTAACTAGAGTTTCCTCTTTTTCCGATCTCTTTTAATTTTCATGCCCAAAATGAAATTTGAAGCACTGAGAACCTTCATGTCAAATTTAGAGGAAAACTGAGTTTTCACATCCTAGATAATCTCCTTGTTGTTTCCTATCAGCAACATGTCATCCACATACAAGACCAAATAAATCAAATGATCACCAATTAATTTAAAATACACACAGTGATCCTCTTTGCTTCTTGTGAAGCCAAGTCCCAGCATACAAGTATCAAATTTTTGGTACCACGTCCTTGGTGATTGTTTTAAACCATACAGGGACTTTTTCATCTTGCATACCAGTTCCTTCTTTCCTTTCACAGCATAACCTTCTGGTTGCTTCATATAGATTTCTTCTTCCAGATCCCTCTGCAGGAATGTTGTCTTCACATCCATCTTTTCTACTTCAAAATCAAATGCATTATCAACAAATAATAGAAATATTATAGAGGTTAACTTGGCAACAGGAGAAAAAATCTCACCAAAATCAATTCCCTCAACCTGGGAATAACCCTTTGCTATTAACCGAGCTTTCTATTTCTCCACTTTTCCTTTTGCATTCAGCTTCTTTTTAAATACCCATTTGCTGCCAATGGGTTTTCTTCCAGTGGGAAACTCCACTAGATCCCAAGCCTCATTTTTATCCAAAGATGTCATTTCTTCGTCCATGGCCATTTTCCAGAGTTTTCCATCCTCTGAATTCATTGCCTCCCTAACAGTTATAGGATCATCATCAGTAATAGACAAAGCAAAATTTGAACGGAAATCAGATGGAGTATACCTTTCCATCAGCCTTTTTTCTTGAACCAATCTCCCCAATACTGGAGTATGAGGATCTTCTTCTTCTAATTCTTGTTCTTCTGCAGAGTCTAATTCATTATCCTTTAAATCAAACTCTATTTTTTCTAGTTCTTCCTTACTTGGTAGGACTTCCTGTTTAACAACATCCTTCATTTCTCTAAATACCACATCTCATATATACACTACCTTCTTAGCTTTTGGGTTTCAAAGCTTATAACCTTTGAGACCATCTTTATATCCAATAAAGATACACTTTTCAGCCTTCTTATCCAGCATACTCATGTTTTCCTTTGGAACATGAACATATGCATCATAACCAAATACCTTGAGATGTGTGAGAGAAGGTTCCTTACCAGTCCATACCTCTTGTGGAGTCTTGTCATCCAATGTTGATGAGGGTGATATGTTGACCAGGTAACATGCAATACCCACTGCCTCTACCCAGAATTATTGCCCTAACCCGGCACCACTGAGCATGCACCTTGATTTTTCCATCAGCGTCATGTTCATCCTTTCTGCAACTCCATTCTGCTAAGGTGTATATGGAGTATTTTTTTTCCTTGCTATACCACAGTTCTTATAGAATTATTCAAACTCATTTTTGCAGAACTCTCCGCCATTATCTGTCCTCAACACCTTAATTATTTTCTCTGTTTGATTCTCAACAAGAGCCTTAAACTATTTAAACCTGTCAAAGACTTAAGATTTCTTCCTAAGGAAATATATCCAATTATTCCTCGAGAAGTCATCTATAAATGAGACATAGTACATAGATTTTCGAAATGATGGGACTGACACATGTCCAAAAACATCATTGTGAACTAGATGTAAAATTCCTTCTTCCCTCTTTGCACCAGAGGGGAATATTACCCGATTCTGCTTCCCATATAGACAATGTTCACAGAAATGAAAATCCATAGAGAAGTTAGACATACCTTCAACCATACCTTTACCGTGTTGTAGTTGAAGACCCTTCTCTCCAATATGCCCCAGTCTTTGATTCCATGGAATAACCTTTTCTCCATAGACTGTAGGAGTTATTTCTTCTTCAACTCCAATATCAGGAACAATGGAACTATTACACCCATCACTAATAGTGCTTCCTTCCATCTTATACAGAGTTCCAAACCGAACTCCTTTCAACAACACCATTTCTCCTCAAACCATCTTCCAGGTTTCCTTTTCAAATATTATTTTTACCCCTGCATTGTCCATTTTTCTTACAGAAATCAAATTTTTGGCCAAACCTGGGATGTACTGAACACCAGGCAGTGTTCTAATCTTTCCATATATGATCCTCAACTTGACTCTTCCTCGTCCTATAATTTTGGTTGTCGAATAATCACCTAAGAAAACATTACCTCCATCATACCTTTCATATTCGCAGAACCACTCCTTGTGGGGAATCATATGAAAGGATGCACCAGATTCAACCAACCATGCCTCATGATATACATGTGTTCTTGAAGAATCCAAGTACACATCCCCTCCTTCCTTGGAGGTCTTTTCTTCTGTAGAATGAGATTATTTAGATACCTTCTTTTTCTCAACCTTGGATCTACATTGCTTATTGTAGTGCCCTTCTTTTCCACATCTCCAACATACCCTTACAAAATTTCTGGGAGATTTAGATCTACCCTTAGACTTATATCTCCCACTTGAGAAATTAGATCCATTCCTTTCCTGGGAACGTCCCCTTGCAAATAATGCGTCTGTGCTCTATCCTTCCATATTCTTCTGTCTCATATCCTCTAATAACAAGGATGAGACCACTTCTTCAAACTTCAAGGAAGTTGTATTACTACCTATGACCACAACCAGACCATCCCAGGATTCTGGTAAAGAACACAATGAACTGATACATTTATCTTCATCTAAAATTTTAATCTCAACAGATACTAACTGACTTACCACAGTATTGAAGGTGTTCAAATGCTCTGCCACCGAGTCTCCATCTCTCATCCTTAGGTTATACAACTTCTTTCTAAGGAATATTTTATTTACTAGGGACTTAGACTGATACAACATCCCCAAGTTTTCCCATAAATCCTTCGTTGTAGATTCCTTTGACACATTCTTTAATACTGAATCAGAGAGACACAGTCGGATTGTGCTCTTTTCCTTTTGATCCAACTTTTTCCAGTTATCTATTGAAGTTCTTGTAGGTGTAGTACCTGGATCTACCGCGATCCACTAATCTCTTTCCACCAACAGATATTCAATCTTGAGCTTCCACAACTCAAAACTTTTCCCATTAAACTTCTCGATCTCCAGCTTCGAATTGCTTGCCATTTCTTTTCACTTGAAAAATCAATACCATAGATCTCCCACTATAACAAGGCTTATCACGGTCCTGAGACAAACCCTTGACCACAAAGGTGTCCCCCTTAAGCCAATAAAGTTATGATACCAAATGTAGATTCTAACCTTATACAATATCTATTGCAAACAAATATTCAAAAAAATAACAGAAAAGATACAATGGCAAATACAAACATTACACAAAGATTTTTCCTCTGGAAACCCAAACTGGGAAAACCATCATATTCTATATTCATTCATGGTGATACATTGTTTACAATACAATATACATATAGGAGCCAACGGCATCCAAAACCCTAACCCAATGAACTGGATTAGTCCAAAACCCTAATTCCTTAACCGGAAATAGAAAACCATTGACAAAAAAACATGTGCCTAAAAACCACCTAAATACATGACACATTTCCTGAGGCAGGTGACATGTTTCCCGAGGCAGAAAAAAAAATTCGAGGGTGTTGCCCCTGCACCCCCCTGTGCACTCATGCAAAGAATATAACACATACCCAACAATCCTTCTACCTTGTTTTCCTCCTACAAATGAAATTGAAGAAGAAACTAGCCTCAGTGATGAAGAATTTGAATATAATATTGAAGCCTCCCCAGCCTCTGTTATTCCTACACACAAAGACAAAGAGATGGTCATTTTCAGTCATACAAACGGTCTTATGAAATAACCTTTGGATATGGTTGATGAGCATATAGACACTTTCATATAGATTCAGAGACACAGATGGGATTTTGGTAATTTCAATTTTGATGGTGATTTGAAAATAGTGGGCTGACTTGTTATGCTATGAAATCACCCTCTACTTCATTAAAATAAACTTTACAGGACCTTGCTCAATGTGTTAAAATATGCAAGATAGATTATGTGCCAAGTTTATGCATCTTCTTTTTAATGTTCATGTGTGAGGAATTTTTCCTTTAAATGGTTTAATATGTGTTTTAAATAAATACACAACAAATATAACTTACAGAAAATAAACCATCAAACTCACAACAATAACAAGATGATAAAGGAGTTCACCCCTCTCTGGGCTACATCTCCTTGAGCCTCCTTCAATGGACTTGGCTCTCTGGGATTAATTTGTCAAAGATTCTTTTACAAGCTTCTTCTCAACTCCAATGGATTTTTTTACTGTACCATTGGGTTCAGAATACATAAAAACCCCAGAAATGACTAATAAAACTCTGAAAATGGATCATGGCTCATCCGGGCATGACCTCTTCTACATGTGGCCTTAAGCTTCCCTGAGATTTTTTGTGGAAAAAACACCTATAAAAGTCCTCAAATAGATCTGAAACCTATCCCAAAGTGTTCAAAGCATAATAATTAGCCAAAAATTATTATTCAATCACAGAAAACAAACATGGGCTCATCTGAGCATGACCTCAAACAATGAGGGATTCAAGCTCCCTAGAGCTCTCTGAAACTTCAATGGTGAAAAACCTGAAAAAGAAGTCTTCAAATGGCTTTGAAAATGGTGTCAATGAATTCAGAACGTCCAAAAACCCCTAGTTGGGCTTTTTCGGCACCTCAGTTGGCCAAAAAATGAAGAAGATAGGCCTCCTTCCATTTTCTTCCTTCAAGCTTGTTGTCTCTGGTTTGCCAAAACGCACCTCTATGTGGCCAACCTAGCTCACGTGCTCCAAATTGTGCTAAAACCTAGCACACGCACGTAACCACAAAAACGGTCAAAATTTCGAACCGTTAATGGAATTAGGCCCCCAAACCGCATAGGTCGTGGTCACAAGGGTCACCATGTGACCTTGTGAAAATACAAAAAGAGCCAACTTTTAAAACCAACAGTTAAGTGACATGTGTCGGCGTATGGTTGTATAACTGTTTAAAAAAAAACAATTCACGCACGTTTGTATAAGGGTCAGGTCATATGCATTGACGCCCAAAACCGAGGGCTAGACTCCATTTGAAATATGCGCATGCCTCTGTGTATATAACAGGTCATATGGTAAACAATACAACCGCGGACTGGGGCTAAGCCCCAGCCCTACCCCGCGCCAAATTAAACATTAATCAAATTTAAATAAATTTAAACTCATTCATATAACAAGAAACATGATGTGATATGTTGGCAGTGCGGGCTTTGCAAAGGCTATGCCACAGTGGGGGAGGTCCGGGGTTTGATCCCCACGGACTCCATAACTTTTAAACAAACACCAAACCAATAACAGGGTGCCACGTGGCAGCCCACGACTGGGCCACGTGGCACCAAACCACTTGCCAAAATAATGCCATGTGTCACCAATTGAGTCGTCCAAACTGCCAAGTCAGCACACGCCACATTTCATACGGCCCTACCAATTCAACCCTGCCATATCATCGTACAAACATGCCACATCAGCATCTGTACGGACTGTACGTTTTGTACAGTCAGCATCCCCCTTTTTTTTTTGCCTGCTTGATGATCCGAACAAAACGTGATATCTCACTCATTTGACGTCTATTTGAACCCAAACAAGTTGCATTGGGTTTGTGGCGACGAGGGCTACGCACTCGTTCGTTTTGAGGCAATTCTAAGTACTTTGATTTTTGAGCTAAATTTTGACCCCTGGTCCAGATTTTGATCAGATGGAGACCCCATTTACAACATTGAGGGTAGATTTCAAGATAAAGGGGTTGAGTTGTCATCTTCATAGGACTGTTCTTCATGCATATTAGATTCAGATATGTGATATCCTAATGATGACATTATTACAAACTTATTTGAGGATGACCAGTCACGGTGTTTTCAGGATGATTTTCAGTCATCCCTTGGGATTTGTGATACATATATTTTTGGGATGCAGACTTGTTGTGCGAGGAATCTCAACCACTTTCATCCTCAATTTTTGAAAAATACCAAGATGTGAGCATCTCAGAACAATCATAGGTCCATACTTCCAAACATAATTACTTTCATATTGATACTTTTTGTGAGGATTTGCAGACAAAGAAGCGATGTTTCCTAAATCCGAATAAGGATTTTTTCTCTAGACATGAGGTCCTTCCTTACCCTATTTCCCCTTGTTTGGGAAATCAACAAGTTTTCTTGGGATATATTATCCTTTCTCAACCTTTAGAGAGAAGTGATTTTCTGAGAGAATATGAAGACGATTTGTCGTCTACATATGGTAGCCTTCTTCAAAGATGGATTAATCAAGCTTATGGCTACACTTTCAGGAATGATGATTAGGCTTATGGTTTCTCTTTCTAGCAAGACTTCCTCCCTCCTACCCATCTCTCCTCATCTCATTTCACTATTGATTATATATTTATGTATGCTCATGATCATTACGTAGTTGACTTATCTTTTTTGTTTTACATAATTAAGAACAGGGGGGGATACTTTGATGAGATAATCAATTGGTTGTAGGACTTCACCTGAGATCACCTATCGCTTGATATTCAAGGCGTTAAGTCCCCAGGTAAGTAGGTAGGTCATCCTTATTTCCTTTCATTTGCATATTGATTGCTCATATTAGTTTAATATCATTTCATATTTCATTTTTTTCTACTTGCATATTGATTTCATGCTTAGTATAGAAATTTTTGAAAAAATGCTAAAATTTTCTTTTCTAGATTACTTTCATTTTTGGTTTTGATGTATATGGATGAAGGGTGATAGAACCACCCTAGATTTTATGGTTTCTTGTTTCAGTGTAGGCACAGGTCTACCAAGAGATTTTGTTGTTCTCATTCACTCTACAGTGAGCACATGTCCCCAAGTAGGAGCCATATGTTATCCCCATCTTGTGGGATAACTAAGGAGATGATGTCTCAAGGCCCTCAGGTTGCAAATATAGAGTGTCGAGAGACCACGTGACTAGCAATGTCCACTTTCACACCTAGAAGCCCACTCTATCACCACTTTTTGATCCATTTTCAATGCATCCACCACACCATCTAGCTTCTGGAAGGTAGATGGGTCTTGCTCCATGCGGTGCAATTCAGGTATTGTGACAGGTAATCACCCTAATATTTTAGGAATTTAAACATGTTGTATTTAAGATGCTTTTGATTATAGAATGCATGCTTGGACATTATCCTTTTGACCTTGTTTCACCTTGGTGAGTGTCATAGATTTCCTAGTAAGTGGCCAACCTTTAGGGAAGGTTTACAACTAGGGATCCCTTGAGGTTTATCATACCATTCCTGACCATACTTACCACTTTCCACTCATTACATTCCCATCATATTTCCCTCTTCTAGGCCCTTTGACTTTAGTGACCCAAGAAGGGCATGTACCTCATTTCGTGGGAAGAAGGGGTTGAAGGCCCAAGGGGATGGTTGCTGGAAACAGATAAGAGCCTAAAATAAACCTTCTAGATGCTCTCTCAATCAAGTCTTGAGAACGATGAACAAATTCTCTTGAAATAATTTAATACCTGCCCAATATCAAACACATAATAAATATCTCGCTTGAATACAAGATTAACACAAGTGTGTTACAACGCTTTACATGGTTACCCCTATGGCACTTTGTGGACCTCTTCGTTCAAGTGACAATGTGTTACTTCCCCCCAAGCTAATCCATTCACTATTGGGAGTGCACACATGTTTGGATCATTAATTAATTAATAAATGGTATTAAATGGGCTTGGAAAAAGGTTTCATTGAGGAAGAAGGTGCAACGCACCCCCTACAAAGGCACCCATAAATGAGATGAAATGAGCCCTTGTATGTCATGAAAATTAATCGACCTATGAAGTCTAAACCTATATCCACCTCATCATCCACTACATAACCTTGAAAGGCCATCCTTGGGAGCATCCCCTACTTGAGGGTTTTGGTCTACCCAATAGGACTTTTATGAGACCCCTCCCATACCTAAACTCGGTCAATTGTATAGGGTCTTGGACAATTTATTTAATTTTATGAGGTAGTTTTGATGTACATGTTTAGGTACCTTAATTATTGGATGTAGTTTACACTTGTCATGATACCCTTGACTTGAGATATTTGGAGGGAAAGAAGCATACAGGTGGATGATATAATCCCACACACTAGATCATAGAGACATGCCTTTGGATTCTTTCATGGCATCATGGAGGACCTAACCTAGCCCCTACCACCTAAACATTTTTCTTGAAGAGGGAAAAATGTCACGAATGGGTTAGGGTTTGGTGGTGATATATTTTCTCATAAATGAGATGAAACGAGCCCTTGTATGTCATGAAAAATCATCGACCTATGAATTCTAAACCTCTATCCACCTCATCATCCACTACATAACCTTGAAAGGCCATCCTTGGGAGCGTCCCCTACTTGAGGGTTTTGGTCTACCCAATAGGACTTTTATGACACCCCTCCCATACCTAAAATTGTTCAATTATATAGGGTCTTGGAGCATTTGTTTAATTTGATGAGGTAGTTTTGATGTACATGTTTAGGTGCCTTACTTATTGGATGTGATTTACACTTGTCATGATATCCTTTACTTGAGATATTTGGAGGGAAAGAAGCACAAAGGTGGATGATATAATCCCAAACACCAGATCACAGAGACATGCCTTTGGATGCTTCATGGCATCATGGAGGACCTAACCTAGCCCCTACCATCTAAACATTTTACTTCAAGAGGGAAAAATGTCATGAAGGGGTTAGGGTTTGGTGGTGATAGATTTTCTCATTGACACTTGGCATCAATTGATGAAGAGAGAACGTTGACTTGAGGGAGAAATCCATAGTGCATGAAGATAGGGCATTTGGAGGCCAAATGTTCCATCCCCAACCTCAACGACTTGTCACAGATGCCAAAATGTCCCCTAACGGGGTGACGACATCTTAATTTTAGGGTTTCTAATGTGAAAAAGTGAATTTTAAATGAATCATTTAGTATTATTTGTGTAAAGGGGAAATATTAAGGTTGTTTACCCCTATCTTTTGTTTTAACCTAAAATTAAGTGGACAAACTATGTGTTAGACTGTTTGTTTAAATAAAGATCATGTGAATCTTTTTTCCTAACATAACTCTCCCATTGTATGAAGTACTTGGTTGAAATTTTTGTTATTCTTGGGAATTATGGTGTTTCTCCCTTGTGCAAATGTTTTATGGTGCTATATTTTGGTGAATGGATGAGGAGGAGTAATGTCCACCTCTTGGTTGCTTCTTCTCTTGATCTTGAATAGTGAATTTGCTTGGTGAAACTAGGGTTTGATCTCTCTCACTTGGAATTGGTAAGGAAAAATATGCATTGTTAGTTATTTATTTTTATTTTTTGGTTATGGTTGTTTTAAACCCTAGGAGGAGTATGTTGGATACAGCCTCCATTAAGCTTCATCTAGTTTGCTAAAGTTTACAAGTTATTTTGCAATGGTTGATAGGAGGAATACAAGTGTGTATACCCTCTTAGATTTACCCTAAGTTTGATTGGAATACCCTAGGAAGTAAAAGGGATTACACCCCTAGGGTCTTTTTTTGATCTAACTATTTAATATAATACTCCATTTACCCAATTTTAAAGGCACTAATATGAATATTTTGCATTGGAGAAATAAAATAGTGCATTGGGAAACGTGAATTTATGTCCTTTCAACTTTTTGCAATCTAGGCTTTGTTCCTTGTGCCTAGAGAACCTATTAGCCACTAGGGAATCCCTCTAAAGAGATATTGTTTTATTTTGTTATAAAACTTCATCTTTAGCCATTAGGGATGCAGAAAACCTAACACTCTTTCACTTATAGCATGCTTTTCAGCCATCGGAATTAGCTAAGAGTTGTCACCTTTATCCACCTAGTTTGGCGCAACTTTTGGGTGGATTATTTATGAGTTTTGATGGTTGAATTTATTTTTTTAACAAAAAAAATTCGACATCCATAAGGCTGCAAAACGTTTCTGCAAACACCTTTTGTTATAGCCTTCTTTCATTGCTAGAGTCTAATGCTATCTTACTTGAACTAATCTAGTTGTTTCTAGTTTAACTCTTGCTCTTTCAACTAGACTCTTAGAAAATTCTTTACAGCATTATTTATCATTCTCATTGCTGATATTTACTATTACTAACTACTGCAATTAGGGACAAAATATTAACTTTATTGTCCATCATATACTCTATCTTGTATTGTTGTTTTTATTGTGTATTGGGCGGGTAAAATCAATATTTGCAAGGTATACTACCTCTTGGAAACCCTTGGCTACCATAAATACCTTAATCAAGACTTTATCCACACATATAAAATTGACCTATAGGGGCATTCATTAATACATCACACTTTCCATCTCATTCCCCCCTAGGGTCACCGGGATTCCCCCCTTGATGTAACCACTTCACCTCTAAAGTGATAGGAACACCTATCTAATGTGACACTAGGTAGGTTATCTCTTAGTTGTCACCATTTTGTGGTTAGTTCAGGATTTTCCCAACATACAACTTGTACGATAACAGTTCGTAACATGTTCCTACAAGGCATACATTCCTTCTTCACTTAGGAAATATGAGCTTAATTTGTGATTGATTAACAAGCCTCACACCATATTTTATTCTAACAAAAACCTTTCTAATGTTCTCATTAGAAAGGGGTCTATCGGAATCATCTTCATTTGAGTATTTCACTCTACACACCACCCAAAACTTCTATCATTGCACTATGATAGCTTTGACGCATCAACTTCACTCCTTATGTGGCATCCCAT
>JZKD02S1273600.1:137915-172099 GCA_000966675.3 Picea glauca
AAGTGGTGTCTTAATATTGGACCCTTTCTTCCCCGTTTATCAATCTTCAATAAATTTCCTTTTATTTTTTTCAGGACTCATCACTACCCGAAGGTATTGAAGGAATATTCCTTGATACCACCCTCGTCAAAGTCTAGTTCATTCCCCATCCTCTCGAACCCTGAAACTTTAACTCCAATAGCCTTTTCAAGCCCTCCCACTTGCGTGTATGGCACATTCTCATAGGATTAAGGTATATTGTTTCGATGCCACTTCCGTCGGAGTTCTAACATTTCCTCATCCTGTGGAAATCCAATGGATTTTATCTAAAAACATTTCAAAGAGTACGCTCGACACACCTTTTTAGAAAATGGAATATTCTTGCAATGCCTTTTTTCAAGGTTTAGTTTTAACCTCACCCTAATGAACCTCGACACCAAGACTCTGACAGGTCCCACCTTCCCCGCAATGTTGCATACGTGTTAGGTGGACACACTTTTTTAAAGAAAAGAGAATATGATTTTTATACCCCTCTCATCGGATCTCGAGTTAATTTGTGATCCTTCCCTCTCTGAATGCATGACCCCGATAATGATCCTTTAAAAAAAATAAACCTTTTTCCACCTTTGTTACACGAATCTGGGAAACTACCACCCTTAATGAGAAATAATGACAGGGATTAAGGATATATTTAGAAATGATTCTTGTACACACCCAAGTTATGGCTCATTTACGATTGTTTAATGTGTGTTATGAGCTATAAACCCCCCTCTTCAGACATATCTTATGCCATAAGTTTGTGTAGCATCTTCTCTATCTTGATTTTTTACTGAGTGTTACTGCACAGTTACTGTAATCGCTTAATCACATGTAGCACATTTTTATCTTTTAAAATATTTTTGTTGTTACAGTTAACACATTAAGTTTATTAGGTTGATACTCATTTCAATGTGGTAATACAGGATCCACTGATAATCAATCATGATAAGACAAAATCCCAAAATATGAAAGGGATTAGTTTACTTCCAATCAGTTGCAGGTCGTGAATCATCATCTCGACTAGTTGAAGTGGCGGTGACTAATACTAATCACCACACTGGTGAAGACCACTACCCTGATTATGAACAATTCTACAAGATCTTCAATTTTGTATATTTCCCCATGGATGATGAGAATTTGGGAGTTTACTAGAATATCCTAAGAAGAAACATCCCACCACTTTTCCCATAAAACGAGGCAATGCAATGGTTATTTAAACAATTCCATGTCACCACAATGACCATCGTGAGAAAACAAGGGAAGTGGGTAGAATCCTTGATACCTGAAGACATCGGCTCGAGATATCACCTTCCCACACCCACATGCTCTCTCGATGAATTTTTCTTAAAAGGGTTTTCCCAATCAAGCAAATGACCATCTAATAAAATGAAACATTGGTGGGCCGATGAGGACGAGGCCCTCAAGCAAGGCCAAAAATTAGTTCCTACTCACACGCTCAAGACGCCCTACAAAATGTTGGTATTCATGCTTTGTCGATTATACGAAGAAGAAAAGAGCACACATTTTCAAACTGATTGGATGCCTTAGGCACACACCATCATCAAGATAGGGTAATATTCAACTAGGCAGACATCCTAGCTTTCAACATATGTATACATGTGAAGAATCTCTCAGGTATGAAGAAACCATGTTTTTATATCTTAGCCTACATGATTTATGCCATCTGATCCTTTGTACAATTTGTTGCTCTGGGGTGGAACTGGGCCCGAAACCAACCCCCCATCCATGTATATTTCTCTCATTTATGGAGCGTTAATTACGTAAATCACTTTTATGACATATGCAATCTCTTCCTAGACCTTATGAATTCTATTCTGTTTGGTTTCCCAAGGCACAAAATTTCCTTCGAAGCTAGGAATGGGATGAAAGGGGAAACCGATTGGTTTCTCTATAAATATTATTCATATATCAAGGTGTATGGAACGAGTGGAGCCCCACACATTTTACTATACTTTTTCCTAGACCATTTGTTGATGAGGGAAATTTCATATCAAACCATGGGGTCAGGGGTCACTGCACTATTGAAAATAGAAAGAAAAAAAAATTGGCCAGTTTTCCCTATCCACATCGTAAGTTACACTATTTTCAATAGCCAACATGCAATGAAAGAAGCGGAGGCCCTACAAGAGTTAATCATATTCCTAGTGGAGCCCAAAGGCCATTATCCTCATGAGCTTGCAATCAGCCATGTCAGTTTTGTTGGTCTCACTCATTCCAACATCCATGTAGTCGATTTCGAAGAGGACAAGTTTAAGGGAACACTCTCTTATGATAAAGTCTTGCATCAGTTAGCCCATGATTCCGCCAAGCGGGAACTTGAACATGAACAAGAATAAATAAAGAGGGCAACTCTAAATCAATTCCAAAGATTACTTCAGCAAGAGGAGGACATTGGCATCACCAAAGAACAGGAGAAAACCAAGAAGAAGGAAAAACTAGAACAAAAAAGACTCCAAGCTGAGCAAGATTATCAGAGAAGTAAAGTTGAGGATGAAAAGAGCAGAAAATAACATGAGTGCACAGTGCAACAAGATGCACTCCAAAAGAATAAATAAGAAGAATCCAAATCCAAGAAATTGGACGATGAGATAGCGACCAAAAGGTTGGTTGATGAAGCAACAACCAAGAAATCGGTTGATGAAGCAGAGCCAAAACATGTAGCTAATGAAGTTGAAGCTAAGAAGAGAGAGAATGAGTTGTTCAAGTAGAATTTACGCCAGACCCCTAGCACTCCATCGACACCCAATATGGACATTGTGAATGTACCCCCTCAAGAATACACCCCCATAAGTTATATTCCAAGAGATTCCTCCTTCTCCTCTAAAGCCTTGAATTTTGAGGGCTTTATAGTAGCCATTAAAGACTATTATTTTGATAACAAGAAAAGAAGTATCGAGAAGATATCGGCCAAGATAAAGAGGAGAAGACACGAGGTCAAAATTTTGGGTTGTTATATTCTTTGTAGTGAAAGTCTAGTCTAGGTGAATCAACTAACAGTCGAGGTTGAGGTAGATTGATAGCATCGACAGAAGGTCAAATTCGAGGTAGATAGACAACAAGTCGAAGGTCGAGGAAGTCGATCGAGTAAATTCAAAGTCGAAGATATCGATAGAAGTCAACCAAAAAGAGGTTGAATTGTGGGTGTGAGACGACTGACTAGAGACCGAATTAAGGTCGAGTAGTATTCGACTAGTAAACCCAACTTGGAGTCGACTGTAACAAAATCTCGGGATTTGTAGGAATAGTGGCCAATGATATGCATGGATCTGTAACCATTTTTGGGCGCCAATATTTAGGTTTTTTCATGTTGTAGATCCTATAAAGAGGCATGTTGTAAGGTTGTAAAGGTTGTTGGTATAGGTGATCATAGAATGCTCTTTTGTAGGTTAATGCATGTGTAAGTGTAGGTTGTGCGTCATGCATATGTAAGTTGATTTGGCTACAAGGTTGTTATTTCCTATGAAAGAGGATATGATTTTGATTGTGTCTTAGGCATGGAGTAGGGTTACACATGTAACCTTTTATTCTGAATGAATAAGACAACAAGAGAGAAGAATGCTCAAAGGAATTCTAGTTTTCCCAGTGAAAGGTTTTCATGGTAAAATATCGGTGTACTATGGGATTGCTTATTTATTTTGCGTTCTTTATTAATTTATTCTTCTCTTCTACTAGGATTAGTGTGGAAGTGCCTTGCATTTCCTAACATGTGGTATCAAATCTTAGTTCTTCCCTGACAAGTGAGTTATCAGAGTTGTGTAATGCTTTGGCGAGTATATCAGATATTGATCTGCAAATCTTGAATCTGAGAACTAAATCCTAGGTACAATAAGAGTCGTCAGTCATAAATTGTTTTAAATATCGTGGTAAAGAATGGCGAGGAGTTCTAGAATAGAGATAGAAAGATTCAATGGCCATAATTTTAAGTTTTCGAAGCTTAAAATGGAATATCTTATTGTGGATCGAGAAAAATGGATAGTGGTCTGTCTAGGTACCCAGCCAACATGCATTTTGACGAAAGAATGGGAGAAACTCAAAATAAAAGAAAGAAGTACAATATGACTTTGTCTTGTAGATTCGGTTTCATTGAATGTCTTGGGTGAAGATTCAGCCAAGAAACTGTGGGACAATATGGGAATCTTGTACCAGTCGAAATATCTAGTAAATAAGTTGTTTCTCAGAAAGAAACTGTACCTTCTGAGGATGAGTGATGAAAGTTCGGTGATTGAGCATTTAAATGTGTTTAACATCATGTTAATTTAGTTATCATTTGTGGATATAAAGATCATCAATGAGGATAAATGTATCAACCTATTATGTTCTTTTCTACACTCATGGGATAGCTTAGTCATGGCTATTGGGAGTAATACAACCCCACTAGCACTAAAGTACATGGTTTCTTCTTTGTTGTCGGAAGAAATGAGAAGAAAGGACATGGAATGATCGTCCAGATGCTCTGGTAGTGAGAGGTCAACCAGTAGATAGAGATAAAGGTATACTCTCCGGTATAAATTTCAATTCAAAGGGTAGATCTAAATCCTCGGTTCAGTTGGTGCAAAGATGCTGGAAATATAGTAAAGTTGGGCATTATAAAAATCAATGTAAGTCAAAGGAAATATAATTCAATGTTGGATCCGACGAGAAGTCTTCGACTGAGAGAAAGATGACCTCAGAAAAAGGAAGCGATGTGTACCTGGTGTCGAATAGTACACAGTCAGATCAAGATGTTTGGTTGATAGACTTAGGAGAATCCTATCATATGAAACCATATAAAGAATGGTTCTGTGAATATGAATGATATGATGGGGGTGATGTGTTCTTGGGGGACGACTCGACAACCAGAATTATCGGACAAGGAAGAATCTGGATGACACTGTAGAATGGGAGGAAAATAACCCTTCCATGTGTGCTACACATTCTAGGTTTGGAAAGAAACCTGATATCTATCAGCAAAATGAGTGATGGAGGGTGCATACTCTATTTCAGAAGGACTCGTGCAAGATGGTCAGAGGTGGGATGGTCTTAATGAGAGTAGTTTGGATTGGTACCCTGTACAACTTGTTAGGGAATTTTTACTCGACTGGAACCAACAACATAGTTGCTCCTAAAATCGACTCAGCTGTGACACAAATCAACTCGATGTCAACACAACTCGACTCGAATCGAGCCAAGTCAGTTCAAAATAACTCGAAAAGACATGATGAACTCGACCCGACCAGGTTATGGCTTGAAAGGATGGGACACGTTAGATAAAAAGGACTTCGACCTATGCAAATAAAAGCTATGGTCGAAGGTTTTCCTAAATTTGGTTTAGAAGTCGACTTTTGTGAACATTGTATATATGGGAAACAAAGTCGGGTGAGGTTCTCATATGGAGCAACAAGGGAAAATGGGATTCTAGAACTAGTGCATAGTGATGGTTTTGGCCCAGTTACAATGCCTTCACTTGGTGGACCCATGTATTATGTATCCTTCATAGATTATTTTTCTAGGAAGACATGGATATATTTCATGAGGAAGAAATCATATTTTTTTGAAAGATTTAAGGAGTGTAAACCTCATGTGGAAAACCAAACAGAGAAAGGGATTAAAGTGCTAAGAACTAAAAATGGTGGTGAATTGTGTGGAAAGGAATTTGATCAATTATGTAAGAAGTGTGGCATAGTACACAAAAATACCACACAATATACCCCACAAAAAAATGGAGTTGTCGAGAGAATGAACAAAGCATTGATGGATAAGGAAAGGAACATGCTCAATGGTGTTGGGGTCACACAAGAATTCTGGGTGGAGGCAATCGATACTACAAGATATTTGGTGAATATGTCTCCTTAGTCGGTGTTAGTTGACACAACTCCAAATGAGGTATGGTCTAGTAAGAATCCTTCGGTGGCACATCTCAAAGTATTTGGCTATGATTCATTTGTGCATGTTCCCAAGGAAAGGAGGAGAAATCTAGAAAAGAAGGCAGTCAAATGTATTTTCATCGGGTATAAAGAAGGGATGAAAGGATATAAGCTCTAGGATCCTACATCAAGGAGAATAGTTTGTAGTCTAGATGTGGTATTCAGAGAAGTCAGAGGTAAATCTGAGCCTGAGGAAGTTGTTCAGATCGATAACTATCCTGATATGGTGCAATTTGAACTGAGGAACGAAAAAGATGATTCAGATGATTATGTATAATCTGGGGAAGAGGTGGAATAATTGACTCTAGTGGTACGTAGGTCAGAAAGAATAAGAAAACTAGTCGAAAGGTACAGTTTTCCCAACTTTTGTTTTGCATTTGTGTTAACTTCCATTGACGATGAGTTGAAGTTGGTTCGTGAAGCAGTCGAATCAACAAAGGGTAAAATCTAGAAGGATGCCATGGTCGAAGAGATGGAATCCTTGTACAAGAATGAGACATGGGATTTAGTCAAGTTACCTAGTGGAAGAAAGCTTGTTGGTAGCAAGTGGGTGTTCAAGAAGAAGATGAATGTTGTAGGTCAAGTCGAGAAGTTCAAAGCTCTACTAGTAGTGAAAGGATATTCCCAAGTCGAGGGAGTCGACTTTGGTGAGATTTTTTCCCTTCTTGCAAAACTAACCTCCATTAGAGTAGTGATGTCTCTAGTTGCAACATTCGATATGGAGATATAACAGAAGAATGTGAAGACAGTGTTCCTACATGGGGGCTTGGAAGAAGAAATCTACATGAAACAACCAAAAGGATTTGTAGTAAAGGGAAATACAGAGTTGGTGTGCAAACTCAAAAGATCCCTTTATGGACTAAATAAATTGCCAAGGATGTGGTACTAGAATTTTGACACTTGCATCCTTAGTTTGGGATTTGTGAGAAGCAAGGTTTATCACTGCATATATTCCAAGGAATAAAGTGGTTGTTTCATATATGTAGAATTGTATGTCGATGACATACTGTTGATTGGAAACAACATGGACACAATAAAGGAGGTGAAGAAGCAGCTATCCTCCAAGTTCGACATGAAGGATATCGGTGCAGATAAATTCATTTTGGGAATTGAGATTAAAAGAGATCGGGCTTCTAGAAAGATCTGGTTGAATCAGATAAAGTATATTGAAACAATTCTGAAACGATTCAACATGTAGGATTGCAAACTGGTGAAGGTGCCAATTCCAGTGGGAAAAAGGCTTATTGTTGAATAGTGTCCAAAGACACAGGAAGAGATAGAGCACATGGTGTGTGTTCCCTATGAAAGTGTGGTTGTTACTCTGATGTATGTGATAGTATGCACTTGACCAGACATTGACCGTGCAGTGGGAGTGTTGAGAAGGTACATGTAAACACCTCGAAAGGAGCACTGGACAGTTGTCAAGAGAGTATTAAGGTATTTGTGTGGCACAAAGGACTATGTTACATGCTACCAAGGAAAAAATGGAGGTGACAATGTGAAATTGGATGTACATGGATTTGTCGACATCGAATGGGCTGGAGATATGGATGGACGGAGATTGACCAACAGAAATTTATTCAAGATGTTTGATGGAGAAATAAGTTGGATAAGAATGCAACAGGTGGTCGTAGCCTTGTCAACAACAAAATTTGAATACATGGAGACCACTCATGGAAGAAAAGAAGTAGTATGGCTTCAAAGGTTGTGTTCAGGAATCGAGTTTGAGAAAAGAGATATGAAGGTAAGTTGCAACAGTCAAAGCACAATATTTCTGGAAAATAACCCTACTTATCATTCAAATACTAAGCACATTGATGTACAATACCATTTCCTAAGAGATGTGGTGGAAAGTAACAAGGTTCTACTGAATAAATTATACATGTTGGAAAACATAATAGACTCGTTGACCAAGTCTATGAGTGTTGTGAAGTTCTCTTGGTGTAGAGACGTAATGGGCATTGCTACCCTAGGTGTATGAGCGAATGTTTAGGAATCTCCTGGTTCAGCATATAAGACAACAAGTGGGAGAATGTTGGGTTGTATTATTCTTTGTAGTGAAAGTCTAGTTGAGGTGAATCAACTAATAGTCAAGGTCGAGGTAGATCGAAAACATTGACAATAAGTCAAAGTCAAGGTAGATTGACAACAAGTCGAAGGTCGAGGAAGTTGCTCGGGTAAAGTTGAAGTCTAAGATATAGAAGGAAATTCAACCAACAAGAGGTCGAAGTGTGAGCATGATATGACCGACTAGAGACTGAATGAAGGCCGACTAGTAGTCAACTGGTAAACCTGACTTGGAGACAATTGTAACAGAATCTCAGGATTTGTGAGATTTATAGCCAATGATATGCATGGATCTATAACTATTTTTGGGCACCAATATTTAGGTTTTTCCTATTGTAAATCCTATAAAGAGGAGTGTTGTAAGGCCATAAAGGTTGTTGTTGTAGGTGATCATAGAATGCACTTTTGCAGGCTAATGCATGTGTAAGTGTAGGTTGTTTTTCATGCATATGTAAGTCGATTTGGCTACAGGGTTGTTCTTTCTTGTGCAAGAGGGTATGATGTCTATTATGTCTTAAGTGTGGATCAAGGTTAGAAATGTAATATTTTATTTTGAATGAATAAGACAACAAGAGAGCATAACTCTCAAAGGAATGTTGGTTTTCCCAGTTAAGGGTTTCCAAGGTAAAATCTCGGTGTACTGTGTGATTACTTGTTTCATTTTCATTCTTGATTAAATTATTCTTCTATTATGCTAGGATTAGTGTGGAAGTGCCCTACATTTCTTGAAAAAAAATATTTGTAGGGAGGGTAGTAGAATGGAAAGAAGGACCTGATCTTGAGGAAAACACAGTTCAAGCAGCCTCTGCACTCAACGCTTTTGCAGGGATAAATGCCTCATATGTCCTTGAGGTAACGAATGCCCTCAACACTTCCAAGAAGAGAGTCATTGATATAGAGACGTAGATGAAAGATGTGAAAGAAAAGATTACCTTAGATTTCCATAAAGTTTCCAAAGCAACCCAGATTCGTGGGAAGCTTGGTGTCAGACGATATTCACAGAAGGATGTGGTTGTTATGATCAGGACTAGTGTATATGAAATTGGTTGGGATCATTACTCGATATGTTGTGATTCATGGTTTGTGTCGTCTCATATAGTATGGCAACGAATCATGGGGTTTATTTACCGGATAGACAGTGGGAGTATGAGTTTGATCCGATAAAAGACATCGTGACTTTGCACTCTTGATATTTCGTAGGACACTTCCTCCTCAGGGAGGTGAGGTCTAAGATTTCTACAGAGATTCGTGACAAAAAAGGGGTACATCATGATCCAAGAGAAATCAAATTTTCTAAATGCATATTTAGTCTAATTCCTTTAAATAATACGAAGAAAAAAAAATGTGTTGAATCTGTATGTCCAAGCACTAATAATTAGACAGGGACTTGGAAACATGATGAATTTTACTCGTCATATTCTTACAAGTATCAAATCATCTAAGTACCAGATTGCCTGGACACCGAGTTGAAATTGGTATGGGATCATCTGAGTACCGGATCACCTGTGTGTAGAATTTTTAGTTGGTACGGGATCACCTGAGTACCGGATTACCTGAGTGTCGGATCACCTGTGTGTAAAATTGGTAATTAGTATCGGAATAGTGCAGGGTCCCTTCTTTTATAGTGGATAGGATCCGATATCGGATAGGCACAATGAGATGATTTGGTACAGGGGTGGCCCTTCATACATAGAGGTGATCATCGATGTGAGATAAGCACAAAAATGAACATTTTTTTTTAGCTTAAAAATATTGACACTGATTCTGGTGACAGTGATTTATAGGAATAGTTGGTGTTCTGTGGTCAAATTCGTCTGGAAAACCATGTAGTTGCCAAAGTTTATAGAGGAATAATGCAGGAAAGATTTGTAACATGAGGTTACTCTGTAATGGCCAGTGAATGAGATGACAGAACTCCTTTTCTTCTGGAACCAAGGTGACCACGCTTTTGTTGGCATTTCCTCTTTTATTACAATACAATAATAATCCTAACTGCTAATTTTCTATGGATTTTTATCGGGCCAGATTAGTTAATGCTCATCGGTATTTTCAATTTTATAGAGTCTGAAAAACTTAAAGGAAACTCTCTATAATGTCTCGTGGGTTTTTATCGAGCTCGGGCCAGTTCCTGCTCGCTGGTATTTTCAATTTTAAAGAGTCTAAAAAACTTAAAGAAGACTCTCTATATTGTCCCATTGATTTTTATCGAGCTCGGTCCAGTTCCTTCTCACCAGTTGTTTCAATTTTAAAGAGTCTGAAAAACTTAAAGAAGACTCTCTCTGGTAGTTGTCCTCCTTATTTGTTTATCTACATGGGAACACCACCAATTTTTCTTTTACCTTTGTTAGTTTAAAATCAAGAAAAACTTCATCTTGTGAAACACTTATGTACAGAAAATGAATTTATACAATTTGAACTTACTATGGTAGGTCAACAGGAGAGGAAACCATCTTGCTTACCAGTTGCATTTCGGAAGTCTAAAGAACATTTTTGACAAAATCCTCCTTTGACAGAGGTTTGTGATAAACCTTCAGTCGATGTCCATTTACAACAAGGGAAGTCTGATTTTCATCAATAGTCTTTATCCTTACTGCACCATTGTCATAAAATGTATCAACCTCTTAGGGCCCCATCCATCTGGTAGACAGTTTGCCTTTAAAAATTTTGAATCTGCTATCATATAGGAGGGCCTAATCACCTGGCTGGAAGGACTTAATTTTAATTTACCTATCGTGCCAATTGGTCCTTTTCTCTTGTATCAGGGTGGTTCTTTGTAGAGCATCCTTTCTTATCTCATCAAGCTCGTTCAATTGTAATAGCCTTATGTTTTTAATCTTCATTCAGGTCCATTCCTAATTGCATGGCAGTTCTGAAGGTCTTTACCTGAAACTCTATGGGCAGTAGTACCTGCTTCCCATACACCAACTCATAAGGTGTATGGCATGTTGTATTTCTCGAGGCTATCTTGTAGGCACACAAGACCTCAGGCAACCTATCAGCCCAGTCTTTGTGATGCAGTTGAACAGTCTTAGTGAGGATGGCCTCTATCACTTTGTTGGTCGATTCCACTTGGCCATTGGCTTGGGGGTGATAGGGAGAAGACTTTTTCTGTCTGATGTTGTATTGTTCAGTAAGAGCCTTGACCAAATTTGAGGTGAATTGTGTCCCTTGGTCAGTGGATATTTCTCAAGGTACCCCGAAACGAGTGAAAATTTCCTCAAAGAGAAAGTCTACAACAGATTGTTCATTAGCTGAATACAGGGCCTTGGCTTCTACCCATTTTGTTACATAGTCTGTGAAAACTAATATGTATTTTTTTTCTACAGGACATGGGATTGATAGGTCCTACAAAATATAAGGCCCATTTTTCAAAGGGTTCAATTACTACTTGGGCTTGGAGTGGCATTTCATCGACTGATGTAGGTTTTCCCATCCTTTGGAAATCATCGCAGCTAGCCACGTATCTAAGTGAGAGGTTGGTCTCTTTACATATGACCAGTACCTTCTTCAAATTATCCAAAGGGGAGAACCCTATAGGCATAGGTTTCCCAAGGACAGGTGCATGTGGTCTTATCCTGGTCTTCTAGTAAAATTTGTATTTGGTTGTAACCACTAAACCCATCCATGAAAGAAAAGTACCTCTTCCCAGATAAAGTATCCAAGACCTAATCTATGAAAGGTAAAGGGAAGTAGTCCATATAGGTGGCCTTTTTTAGTTCTCGAAAGTCCACACAAATCCTTCATTTCTCGATTTTATTCGGTACAATAACTAATGGGGAGACCCTTTTGCTATCTGATATAGGGTAAATGAAATTGGCTTGTAGGAGTTTTTGGAGTTCTTCCTTTACTATATCTTTCAAGGCTAGGTTCATTCTTCTCTGGGGCTATCAGACAGGTCTGATTTGATCGTTGGTGTAAATATGATGCATACATGTATCTAGGTAGATCCCTTTCATGTCAGAGTAATCCCATGCAAACGCATCAGATTGCCCTTGAATCATTTGTACCAGCTTTTGTTGTTGATCTGTTTCTAGGTTGGCATTAATATATAAGGACTTCCCAGGAATGATTTCAACATCTTGGACAACAGATTCCTTCCCTTCCTCTACTTTTGAAAGAGTGGTTATTGTAGAAGTGGAAGGGTGCCAAGTTTCTTGAAATACAAGGCTAAGGATATGTGTGTAGTTAGGGAAAGATTGGGGATAGTCAATGCATGTCGAAGAAACCAAGAATAGACTTAGGATTTTTTCTTCAGAGTGTTCTTGTACTGTTCTTGTACTCCTTTTACTTGTTCAAGTGTCAACAAGGGCTAAGTACAGTCCTCCTCCCCATAAGGATTTTGCAACTAGAGAGGAACTTCAGTGGCTGGTTGGGTGGGGGGGAAAAGGATAAGTTTCTAACTTTGGGTGCCATTGGAAATTTTCATTTCTCCAAATTGACAACATGCATCAGTAGTGGCCAACCAAGGTTGAACGAGTACCATTGGGTGTCCTAGTTTGGGGGATTTGGGATGGATTACCAAGAAATCCACAAGGTATTCCCAAGAGGCCAAGTCACTATTATATCATCTAAACTTCCTGTTGGGGTGATGACTGATTTATCTGCAAGCTCTAGCAAAGTTTGTGTAGGTCTTAAGTGATCTAGTTGAAGTGTTTTCATAGTGTTTACTGACATCACATTTATTGTTGCCCCTAGATCTATCAATGTGTTAGGTAAGGCAACACCATTTATTTCTATGGTTACCACTGGGTTCCATGGATTACTATACTTGGAAGGCATTTCTGTTATAAATTCGAATAACTGCCCTACCACCTGTATGACAGGAGGTTCCTTCCTCTTTCTACCTGAATTTTTAATGCAAAGGTCCCTTACAATTTTAGCATAGATAGGTATGTCTTTAATGGCCTATAGTAGTGGGATTTTTACACTTATATTCTAGAGTTCAGTCTCTAGATTATGTTCTAGAGGTTCCTCAATTTTATTTACGAGTAACCTTTATGGGTAAGGGGGATTCATTTCATGGGGTGTTTATGCTACAAGGGAGTTGGGAGAAGGGATTTCTTGTGGTATTGGAGTGTTTCTTTTTTTGTTCAATGGATCAGTCATCTGCTCTTCTCTTTGAACCGTTTGGACATCTATTTGTTCTTTTTGGTTTGTGTGATTATGCACTTGTTCCTCTTAAATGACCATAGTGGGATTTGTTTTGCTTAAAATCCTTCCTGATCTTAATTCAATTCCATTAAACGGAGCTAGCCTTATTACATATGTAGGAAAGGTTTGTACTTCAACATTTTGTATAGGTTGTGTCAGTGTGCTATTTGGGTTAGGGATATGTTGTGCAGGAATAGGGGTAGGCTGAGGAGGGTTTTGGATGGGTGCAACTTGCATTGGTTGTTGCATATTTGGATTCATGGGTAGTGCAAGTGGTTGTTGTAGTTGTGGGGGTGGAAGAAGAGCAGGGGGGTTAAATCCTAGGAGCAACTGTGAAATATTCAAAAGATATTGTGGATAGGTGGGAAAATTTGTTGGTTGGAAGGGAACATTTCCATATACAGGTACTCTCGACCCCTATTGCCAAGGTTGGGTTTGTGTCGACCACTGAGGATAAGACATGGGGGGTACCCATTTCTATTGGGGGTATTTGTAATTGGGTCGGCAAACATGTTGGGGTTTTGTTGTTTCCATGGTCTCCTAGGGGGGTAGGATGTCTCAGGTTCTCCTCCTTCCTTGAACATGGCCTTGAGTCTGGGAAGAGAAGGGAATTCATTAGTAGGATGGTCCTCTGTGCAAAGACCATAGATTTCAATAACATTGAGGGGGCATTCCTTTTCAGGGTGTTTCCTCCTACACTAATGACAGAAAATTGCTAACGCAGCATTTTCTTCCTCTTGTTTTCTTTTAATTCTCATGGTATCTAGTTGGGAACTGATGGTGTGTAGTATATATGTTTTAAAGTTTTCCAATAGATTTCCTTGTTCAATCCTCATGACACCTCCGGATGTGGGTTTAGCAATTCTGTTGGTAGGGTCCCTTATACTTTTCCCCGTTTTAGCTTGACTACGAAAGTATCTTTTACAATACTCTTCTATGTCTGCAAATGGATTTTGGTATACGTCCCCAGAACTCATGAGGTTTAACACTTCAATGCAATCGTCCCTCACACCCTTTAGAAAGACAGTCCTAACTATAGTTGTATCTAAGGGAAACTGCTTAGTCTTTTGGTAATTGTATAAGAACCTCTCTAGGTAGTCTTCTAAGCTTTCTTCTTTCGATTGCTGCATTTTGAATATATCATTCCTAGCATCCCTAGGTCTACAGTAATCTTGGTATTTCTGGAGGAAGGTCTCCTTCATACCATCCCAAGACAAAATTGTGTGTTCCCCTAAGCTCATGAACCACCGCAGTGCCGAATCTTTTAGTGTGGATGGGAAAAGTTTTAATTTTTGAGCATTATATGTGTAGTTATAGCTCCTACACAATATGTCAAATTCAAATAAAAATGATTCAGTGTCTTCTATCGACATGCCTCAGAAATGAGGAAGTGAATATCATGGAATATTCTTCATAGAAACGTCTTTAGCAATATCCAGTATGGGGAATCCAAATGTCTCTGTTTCATTGGCTATGTTTCCCTCTTATTATGCCATGTTTCCAAGCAATTTGTAGGGAGGTGGTGAATTTTCTCCATTGAGTGATGGTTCCACCACCGGGTTACCTGGTATCTCTAGTTGTTCCAAGGTTTTGTGTGGCCTTCCAACAACAAATGCATCCTCTTCTATTACCACCTCTGCTTCTTTTCAATTTTCTCCTCTGGATGGGGTCGCTAGTGCTTCCTCCCTTTCTTGCTGCCTTATGTCTTTAATCTGAACAGTGGCTTCAAATCTAGTGCCTTCTATTGTTGTTGCAATTGTTAGCTTTGAGCTCTCTCCTCTAATAATTTTTCCTGCACGAGTTTTCGATGAATTAGTATAAGGGGGGGGGTTTCTTTTTTGTTTAGTTTTCTAGTTTTTCTGAGATTTTAGGAGCAATAAATCTACCTTTATTATCCCTGTACCTACTCATAAAAAAAAATGAAATCAATGAAAACGCAGATTCCTAATTAGAGGTAGGAGGACAACCTAACTTTGGAGCAACCCCACCAAAGTGGATGCATAGGTTCTTACCTTTCGTCTTACCGTCTTCTCCCTGCCCTCAGATTATCCTTAAATACAATCCAATACTTCATCAAAACAATAAAACAATATGCTACCTGTTACCGTTTACAACTCCCCAACAACGGCACCAAAATGTTGGTGCATCAATATGTTCAATGTATATCTCACACTCATTTAAATTTCAATCCGAGATTTGTAATCGAAAGATTCGTTACACCATATGTGCCGAGAACAAGTAACCTACCTAAGTCTGTTGCATATAGGGAATAATTAATAACATAAAAATCCTATTTCTAAGATTTCTAAATACTCCAAAGTATTCACTGAACCTAGAAGAGAAAAACTGATAATGAAACTTAAACAAATAGTCAATCAAAGAGATGTTGTCCTAGAGAAACAAGTATGTTCATTTCAGGCACTTGAATTGAAAAGATGAACTTTAAGAAGCTTGTCTCTTGTAGCAATTAAAACAATCAATTCCAACCATTCTCCAAAAAAAATCCAACTTCGACCTCATGTAATTCAATCAAACCATCACAAGGGAAGTTCAGTATAACTGAAAGACTTTAATACAGCACATGAAGATGAAATATAAAGTCTCCTGGTCCCTTGCAATACTAGGTCTACTACAATCATAAACTCAAAATATCATTCCCACACTTCAAATTATGAAATAGATACCTTCAACATCTGAGAATGAAATTTCTATTCGATCTAACACTTGCTTATTCACACCAATCCAAAATGATTAACTCAATGCTCAATCCTGAAAATGAAATAAAGACCAATCACACACATTGTTGTAAACTATCCACACAAACACACAGAATGTATACAAGGAGGTTTACCTTAGTTGGGGCGGTGGGCCCTTACCGAACCAACAAGGAGCCTCTTAAGGGAGTAACAGACTAAAACTTTTCACTCACATCCAAGAATTGACATAAAAGATCTTCTGTATTAATTCAGCTGGTAAATTGGATCAACAATCTTTTACTTCATACATGACAATGATAAGTATTGTCTGGTTCTTACCGTATATTGCTTACATTCACTATTATCTTTTTTTATCATCTATACAACATTCCTTATACAAGGTAAGCTGATACTATCAATATCTATGGATAAACATTAAACAGTTTGAGAAATTTCGCATTTAAGATTTACATCGAATTTTTAGGAATTGACTCCATCCTCATGACACGAAGTGCATGAGCGATGGAGTCTCTTGCAAAATGGAAAACTGACTCGAGCGCTTCTATCCAATTGTATTCTCGAAATCTTCACCATTATTCAGGTCCAACTGGCACATTCTGGAAACAGAGGTTCTAGTAACAGATTGCACACAGTCGTGAGTCTAGTACCGGAATAGAACGGAGCAGGTAGTACCGGAATAGCACACCTCTTGGTACCAGAATGGATTTGGTACCATATTAAAAACTGTCTTGGGTACCGAAATGGATTTGGTATCGGATTACATGGTGTTTGGTAGTGCCGGATAGACTACTCATAAATCAAATCATTAGGACTATACAAAATAAAACACTTTCAATCGAATTAATTTAAGAAAGTTAAACAAACATGCTTTAAATCACCAATTACCTCTTGTAGACATGACATAGCTATTAGGCATGTGTTTTGGGAGGGAGTAGTCCAATATAAGTTTATAACAGAGGAAAAAAGGCTTAGATATAGGGTAATATAGGGCATTATCTTATGTCAAAATAGAGACTCAACATTTCCCCCATGCTGAAGATGTTTCATGTCCTCATGCAACGTTATCAAAAACTGATACCCAAAAACTTTCTGCAC
The DNA here is from genome assembly GCA_000966675.3 of Picea glauca. Lineage (NCBI taxonomy): Eukaryota > Viridiplantae > Streptophyta > Pinopsida > Pinales > Pinaceae > Picea > Picea glauca. Next base: position 154,888 of record JZKD02S1273600.1, read on the forward strand.
AATTGGACCCTCCTCTGTCATTCCTCAGATTGCAAGATGTTAACACTAGAAGATTCACTCTCTAGTTCCTTGTTTATCACCCTAGTGTAATGGATCAATCGCAAGACCTTGTTAAGTTTGGTAGAGACCTTTGCATGTTGCTCTTTCAATTCCGCATTCTTTGGCTTGATATGCCTGTCCAGTATTTTGTATTCTTCAACTTCTTGCTTCAATCTCTCAATTTTTTTTAATAATGTTTGTTAATTCAGGGACTTGTCTAGGCTTGGTGTGAGTACTTTCTTGGCCACCATCTCTCGAGCCTCTTTTTCTTTCCACAAACTCCTCAGATCCTTTATTATCATCTTTCGTCTGCTCAGGGACTTGCCTGGACTCGGTGTAAATGCTTCCTGAGTTACCACCTCTCGAGATTCTTTTCCTTTCCTCAAATACATCAAAGTCTCATTTACCAACCCTTTTGTCTCACTTATTGTTACCAGTCCTTCTATTTCGCTAGTGGCATCTCCCCAGCCACTCTCTTTTTCTGGAGAACTTGGAATATCCATAGATTCTCTTTGAGGAGAAGGTATGTTTGGAGTTGTCGCATGCTTAGCCATACTTCTAGTGGTTCTGCATATGGGCGGTGAGGATTTCTTAGACTTGCTGACAGGGGTAGGATTTTCTTCAAGCAGTTTCCTTTTCTTAGATTTACTGATAGGGGTAGGCCTGGACACCTGTTACTCCTGTGTTGACTTGACTTTTATCTTGCGATCTTGAATTGTAAATTTTGGGGTTTTCTTCTGCTGGCAAACCCGTATTCCTATCCTAGAAGATTGAGGCATGGGCTCTGGAACTTGTGCCTCCTTTCCTTATAGTTTCTTTCTATTTTTACCTGTCACCTTAGAGATCTCCTTCAGTTCACCAACTGATTTTTGGGAAGGCCGAGTAACTTCAGAAATACTTTTCAATTCTTTAGAGGATTTCGGAGGGGGTTTTACAGTTGGCTCTAGTAAAATCTCCTGTTGATCCATCTCCTCCTTCTTTTGTTTCTTATTCTGTGATCGTTGGTCTTTAGGGCACAGGACCGAGCTAGACGCTTTAGCTAGTGAAGACTTTTTCTTTCTTTGTAAATGGAAGTCAGGGGTCTTCTCTATTTGACTGGTTGGTTCTGATGACATTTCCACAATTGTTTCAGGAACGTTATCCGATTGACCACCTGGTTCTAAGCCCTATTTTCATCTTTTACCCCTTTGAACCGAAGTGGGACTTACTCTTTGGAATTGAGTGGTTGTCTTCTTTATTGATATAACAGGTTCCCCTACGACAAACTTTTATTTCACTGATTTCTCAATGGGCTGAGATGAGTTGGGCATAGCAGTGTCTTCTTTACCTCCTTATGTCATTTTTTTTTCTTTCTTTGTTTTTCTGCTTGAGCCTTCACTGTGTGTCCCTACCTCTTGTGTCTCGACCGACCTGGATTTTTCTTGAGAGAAAATTTGTTGGAGTAACTGCTTCCAACTAACCCCTTGTGTTTTTAAAGCATGAACAACCAGAAGTTTGATTAAACCATGATGATGAATGCTAGTCTCAGGTTTCTTGGAAAATGACCTCACCCCTCTTGCCATTTTCTTTAAACTCATCCATAAAAAGTGGGGAAAATTAATCTGTGGTCCTCCCTCGAAATGTGATAAAATATTTAAATGATAAATGAAGGTCACGGCATACCTTCCCTCGCAGGAGAGGAATTTATGCATACTTATAAGCATCGTCCAATATTCCTCTTTGATGTAGCTTCGAGGGACGCCCTTGGTCCAATCGGGGTAGTGATGTTCTGGCTTGATGAATTGTTGACAAAGCTTTTTGTCAATGATCACTCTCTTGAAGTATTTTTCTCCAGCCATCGGGAGACCCACAGCTTCTTCTATAGTGGCCTCTGTAAATGTTAACTTCACATACCCAAGCTGCACATTTTCTCCATCATAGGTCTGCGCAAAGACGAGAGAAATTCCCTCATGATGACCTTTAAATTTCTCCAAGAATGGCACCCACCCTGCCTATTCATATTTTTTCTTACAATCCTGATATTTTGTTGTTTCTCTATATATTTGAAATATGGTCTCATGCATGTCGACCCCCATGCTAGCTTAAACATTTCTCTCAGGTGGATAAAGCACGGACAGAGGGTCGAGGATTGAGTACCGGATGATAGAGTATCGGTTGGGAGAAACATACAATGGATACAAAGGCATAGGGTGTCTGTAGACGGTGTGACAACAATGGTAAATAACGCTCATCTGGATGTCAGAGCCATCCAGAAGAGCATTTATGAATGGAAGTGTAGATTACAACGGTCACGTCAATACTCATGATGATATGGTGTGGTAGGTTAGATCTACTAACGGTTTCCAGATTCGTGGGAAGCTTGGTGTTGGACAATATTCACGGAAGGATGTGGTCGTTATGATCGGGACTCATGTATATGAAATTGGTTAGGATCATTACTCGATATGTTTTGATTCACGGTTCATGTCGTCTCATATAGTATGGCAATGAATCATGGGGTTTATTACCGGATAGATAGAGGGAGTATGAGTTTGATCCGATAAAAGACATCATGACTTTGCACTCTTGATATTTCATAGGACACTTCCTCCTCACAGAGGTGAGGTCTAATATTTCTACAAAGATTCATGACAAAACAGGGGTACGTCATGATCCAAGAGCAATTAGATGTTCTAAATGCATATTTAGTCTAATTCCTTTAAATAATACCAAAAAAAAAGTGTTGAATCTGTATGTCCTAGCACTAATAATAGGATAGCAACTTGGAAACATGATGAAAGTTACCCATCACATTCTTACCAGTACCGGATCATCTAAGTATCGGATCACCTAGACGCTGAGTTGAAATTGGTATGGGATCATCTGAGGACCGGATCACCTGTGTGTAGAATTTGTAGTTGGTACGGGATCACCTGAGTATCGGATTACCTGAGTGTCGGATCACCTGTGTGTAAAATTGGTAATTAGTATCGGAATAGCGCAAGGTCCCTTCTTTTATACTGGATAGGATCTAGTACTGGATAGGCACAATGAGATGATTTGGTACAGGGGTGGCCCTTCGTACATAGAGGTGATCATCGATGCGAGATAAGCACAAAAATGAACATTTTTCTGGAGATTAAAAATCTTGACATTGATTCTGGTGACAGTGATTTATAGGAATAGTTGGTGTTCTGTGGTCAAATTCGTCTGGAAAACCATGTAGTTGCCAAAGTTTATAGAGGAATAATGCAAGAAATCTTTGTAACAGGAGGGTACTCTGTAATGGCCAGTGATTGAGATGACAAAACTCCTTTTCTTCTGGAACCAAGGTGACCAGGATTTTGCTAGCATATCCTCTTTTATTACAATACAATAATAATCTTAACTGATAATTTTCTATGGATTTTGATCGAGCCCAAATTAGTTAATGCTCGCCGGTATTTTTAATTTTATAGTCTGAAAAACTTAAAGGAAACTCTCTATATTGTCCCGTGGGTTTTTATCAAGCTCAGGCCAGTTCCTACTCGCCGTTATTTTTAATTTTAAAGAGTCTAAAAAACTTAAAGAAGACTCTCTATACTATCCCGTGGATTTTTATCAAGCCCGGGCCAATTCCTGCTCACCGGTATTTTCAATTTTAAAGATTCTGAAAAACTTAAAGAAGACTCTCTCTGGTAGTTGTCCTCCTTATTTGTTTATCTACATGGGAACACCACCAATTTTTATTTTTCCTTTGTTAGTTAAAAATAAAGAAAAACTTCAACTCATGACACACCTATGTACAGAAAATGAATTTATACAATTTGAACTTACTATGGTAGGTCAGCAGGAGGGGAAACCCTCTTGCTTACCAGTTGCATTTCGGAAGTCTGAAGAACATTTTTGACAAAATCCTCCTTTGACAGAGTTTTGTGATAAACCTTCAGTCGATATCCATTTACAACAAGGGAAGTCTGATTTTCATCAATAGTCTTTATCCTTACTGCACCATTTCCATAGACTGTATCAACCTCATAGCGCCCCATCCATCTGGTAGATAGTTTTCCTTTAAAAATTTTGAATCTGCTATCACATAGGAGGGCCCAATCACCTGGCTGGAACGACTTATTTTTTATGTACTTGTCGTGCCATTTGGTCATTTGCTCTTGTATCAGGGTGGTTCTTTGTAGAGCATCCTGTATTATCTCATCAAGCTCATTCAATTGTAATAGCCTATGTTTTTTAGCTTCATTCAGGTTGATTCCTAATTGCATGGAAGTTTTGAAGGTCTTTACCTGAAACTCTATGGGAAGTAGTACCTGCTTCCCATACACCAAATCATAAGGTGTATGACCTATTGTATTTCTCTAGGCTGTCATATAGGCCCACAAGGCCTCGTGCAACCTATCAACCCAATCTTTGTGATGCAGCTGAACAGTCTTAGTGAGGATGGCCTCTATCACTTTGTTGGTCGATTCCACTTGGCCATTGGCTTGGGGGTGATAGGGAGAATACTTTTTGTGTCTGATCTTGTATTGTTCGGTAAGAGCCTTGACCAAATTTGAGGTGAATTGTGTCCCTTGGTCAGTGACTATTTCCCGAGGTACCCCAAAACGAGTGAAAATTTCCTCAAAGAAAAAGTCTACAACAGATTGTTCATTAGTTGAATACAGGGCCTTGGCTTCTACCCATTTTGTTACATAGTCTGTGCAAACTAATATGTATTTTTTTCTGTGGGACATGGGATTCATAGGTCCTACAAAATCTAAAGCCCATTTTTCAAAGGGTTTGATTACTACTTGGGCTTGGAGTGGCATTTCATTGACTGATGTAGGTTTTCCCATTCTTTGGCAATCATCGCAGTTGGCCACGTATTTCTTTGCATCTTTAAAAATGGTCGACCAATAATAGCCAGATTGTAGGATTTTGTAAGTTGTCCTTTTTTCATCAAAGTGGCCTCGACATGGGCCATCATGGCAGGCTCTAAAGATATCTTGCATTTGATCATCTCGGAAACATCTTTTGATTACCAAATCAGGTCCCATTCGGTATAGGGTATCCTCATGCCACATATAATTGGCACTTAGATGAATGATTCTCTATTTTTATCTAGATTTCATACCTTGAGGAAGCTTGTCGGTTACCAAATAGTTGGCTACGTCTGCATACCAAGGGGTGAAAGTAGAAATGGAAAATAAATTCTCATCAGGAAAATCATCATCTACTGGAGTACTATCACCTGTATGGATAAGCCTAGACAGGAAATCAGCAACCAAGTTGTCTCTTCCAGGCCTATCTATGATAGTGGTATTAAATTCATGTAGTAACAACAACCATCTAGTTACTCTAGCATTTGTAACAGGTTTATTCATTAGAAATCTGATAGCTGAGTAGTCAGTGTGCACAAAAACTTCGTATCCTGTTATATAGTGTCTAAATTTGTTGATGGTGTATACTACTGATAAAAATTCTTTCTCTATGACAGTATAGTTTGCTTCAGCAGGTGAGAGGTTCTTACTAATGAAGTATATAGCATAAGGAATATTCCCTTCCCTTTGTCCTAATACAACTCCCAAAGTGGTATCTGAGGCATCTGTATAGATATGGAAAGGAAGAGACTAGTTTGGACCTCTCAAAGAAAGAGCACTTGAAAGTTTTGTTTTTAAGATTTCAAAGGAGATTTGGCATTGCTCATCCCAATAGAATTCCGCATCTTTCGTTAGTAGTTTGAAAAGTGGGGCAGATAGGTTTGTAAAATTTTGAATAAACCTCCTATAGTAGCTGGCATGCCCTAAGAAAATTCTGATTTCCTTTTGTGAACTAGGGATCTTAATTTGGGAAATAATGTCGATTTTGGCAAAGTCCACTCTTATTCCGGTACCGGAGACGTGGTGACCTAGAAAAATTCCTTCAGTAAGAAGCATTCTCGATTTTTCGTGACTGACTGAGAGATTGGTCTCTTTACATCTGACCAATACCTTCTTCAAATTATCCAATGCCTATTGGAAATCATCCCTATATACCGTGAAGTCATCCATGTAGACTTCCACACAATCATTGGTTAGATCAGAGAAAATAGCGAAGACAACCCTCTGAAAGGTAGCAAGGGCATTAGATAACCCAAAGGGGAGAACTCTATAGGCATAGGTTCCCCAAGGACAGGTGAATGTGGTCTTATCCTGGTCTTCTGGTGAAATTTGTATTTTGTTGTAACCACTAAACCCATCCAGGAAAGAAAAGTACCTCTTCCCAGATAAAGTATCCAAGACTTGATCTATGAAAGGTAAAAGGAAGTAGTCCCTATAGGTGGCCTTGTTTAGTTCTCGAAAGTCCACACATATCCTCCATTTCCCGTTTTTCTTTGGTACAATAACTAATGGGGAGACCCATTTGTTATATGATATAGGGTAAATGAAATTGGCTTGTAGGAGTTTTTGAAGTTCTTCCTTTACTATATCTTTCAAGGTTGGGTTCATTCTTCTCTGGGGCTGTCAGACAGGTCTGATATGATCGTTAGTGTAAATATGATGCATACATGTATCTGGGTGGATCCCTTTCATGTCAGAGTAATCCCATACAAATGCATAAGATTTCCCTTGAATCATTTGTACCAGCTTTTGTTGATGATCTGTTTCTAGGTTGGCATTGATATATATGGACTTCCTAGCACTGATTTCAATAGCTTGGACAGCATATTCCTTCCCTTCCTCTACTTGTGAAAGAGTGGCTATTGTATAAGTGGCAGGGTGCCAAGTTTCTTGAAATTCAGGGCTGAAGATGTGTGTGTAGTTAGGGAAAGATTGGGGATAGTCAATGCATGCCGAAGCAACCAAGAATAGACTTAGGATTTGTTCTTCAGAGTCTTCTTGTACTCCTTTTACTTGTTCAAGTGTCAACAAGTGTTGAGTACATTCCTCCTCCCCATAAGGATTCTCCAACCAGAGAGGAACTTCAGTGGTTGGTTGGGTGGGGGGGGAAAGGATAATTTTCTGACTTTGGGTGCCATTGGAAATTGTCATTTCTCCATATGGACAACTGATGAATGCATCAGTAGTGGCCAACCAAGGTCGTTCGAGTGCCACTGGGTGTCCTGGTTTGGGGGATTTGGGATGGATTACCAAGAAATCCATAAGGTATTCCCAAGAGGCCAATGTCACTATTATATCATCTAAACTTCCTGTTTGGGTGATGATTGATTTATCTGCAAGCTCTAGCAAAGTTTGTGTAGGTCTTAAGTGATCTAGTTGCAATGTTTTCATAGTGTTTACTAACATCACATTTATTGTTGCCCCTAGATCTATCAATGTGTTAGGTAAGGCAACACCATTGATTTCTATGGTTACCATTGGGTTCCCTGGATCACTATACTTGGAAGGCATTTCTGTTATAAATTCGGATAATTGCCCTACCACCCGTATGACAGGAGGTTCCTTCCTCTTTCTCCCAAGATTTTTAATGAAAAGGTCCCATACAATTTTAGCATAGATAGGTATGTCTTTAATGGCCTGTAGTAGTGGAATATTTACACATATATTATGGAGTTCAATCTCTATATTATGTTCTAGAGATTCCTCAATTTTCTTTACGAGAAGCCTTTCTGGGTAAGGGGGATTCATTTCATGGGGTGTTTATGCTGCAAGGGAGTTGGGGGAAGGGATTTCTTATGGTACTAGAGTGTTTCATTTTTCGTTCAATGGATCAGTCATTTGTTCTTCTCTTTGAACCGTTTGGACATCTATTTGTTCTTCTTGGTTTGTGTGATTATGCACTTGTTCCTCTTGAATGACCATAGTGGGATTTGTTTTGTTTAAAATCCTTCCTGATCTTAATTAAATTCCATTAAACGGAGCTGGCCTTATTACATATGTAGGAAAGGTTTGTACTTCAACGTTTTTTATAGGTTGTGTCGGTCTGTTATTTGGGTTAGGGATAGGTTGTGCAGGAATAGGGGTAGGCCGAGGAGGGTTTTGGATGGGTGCAACTTGCACTGGTTGTTGCATATTTGGATTCATGGGTAGTGCAAGTGTTTTTTTAGTTGTGGGGGTGGAAGAAGAGCAAGGGGGTTAAATCCTAGGAGCAACTGTTAAATATTTGAAGGATATTGTGGATAGGTGGGAAAATTTGTTGGTTGAAAGGGGACATTTCCATATATAGGTCCTCTCCACCCCTGTTGCCAAGGTTGGGTTTGTGTCGACCACTGAGGATAAGACATGGGGGGTACCCATTACTATTGGGGATATTGTGTAATTGGGTCAGCAAACATGCTGGGGTTTTGTTGTCTCCATGGTCTCCTAGAGGGGTAGGATGTCTCAAGTTCTCCTCCTCCCTTGAACATGGCCTTGAGTCTGAGAAGAGAAGGGAATTCATTAGTAGTATGGTCCTATGTGAAAACACCACAGATTTCAATAACATTGAGGGGGAATTCCTTTTCAGGGTGTTTCCTCCTACAGTGATGATAGAAAATTGCTAACGCGGCATTTTCTTCCTCTTGTTTTCTTTTAATTCTCATGGTATCTAGTTGGGAACTAATAGTGTGTAGGATATATGTTTTAAAGTTTTCCAATAGATTTCCTAGTTCAATCTTCGTGACACCTCCGAATGTGGGTTTAGCAATTTTGTTGGTAGGGTCCCTTATACTTTTCCCCATTTTAGCTTGACTACGAGAGTATCTTTTACAATACTCTGCTATGTCTGCAAATGGATTTTGGTATACGTCCCCAGAACTCATGAGGTTTAACACTTCAATGCAATCGTCCCTCACACCCTTTAGAAATACAGTCCTAACTGTAGCTGTATCTAAGGAAAACTGCTTAGTATTTTGGTAATTGTATAAGAACCTCTCTAGGTAGTCTTCTAAGCTTTCTTCTTCCGACTGCTGCATTTTGAATATATCATTCCTAGCGTCCCTAGGTCTGCAGTAATCTTGGTATTTATGGAGGAAGGTCTCCTTCATACCATACCAAAACAAAATGGTGTGTTCCCCTAAGCTCATGAACCACCGTAGTGCCGAATCTTTTAGTGTGGCTGGGAAAAGTTTTAATTTTTTAGCATTATCTGTGTAGTTATAGCTCCTACACAATATGTCAAATTTAAATAAAAACGAGTCAAGGTCTACTGTCGACATACTTCGAAAATGAGGAAGTGAAGATAATGGAATATTCTTCATAGCAACATCTTTAGCAATATCTAGTATGGGGAATCCAAATGTCTTTGTTTCATTGGCTATGTTTCCCACTTCTTTTTCTATGTTTCCAAGCAATCTGTAGGGAGGTGGTGAATTTTATCCACTGAGTGATGGTTCCACCACCGGGTTACCTGGTATCTCTGGTTGTTACAAGGTTTTGTGTGGCCTTCCAATAGCAGATGTAGCCTCTTCTATTACCACCTCTGCTTCTTTTCCAGTTTCTCCTCTGGATGGGGTCACCAGTTCTTCCTCCCTTTCTTGTTGCCTTATGTCTTTTGTCTTAACAGTGGCTTCAGATCTAGTGCCTTTTGTTGTTGTTGCAATTGCTGCCTTTGAGCTCTCTCCTCTGAGAATTTTTCATGCACGAGTTTTCAATGAATTAGTATAAGGGGGGGGGGTTCTTTTTTGTTTGATTTTCTAGTTTTTATGAGATTTTAGGAGCAATAAATATTCCTTTATTTTCCATGTGCCTACTCATAAAAAAAAATGAAATCAATGAAAATGCAGATTCCTAATTAGAGGTAGGAGGACAACCTGACTTTGGAGCAACGCCACCAAAGTGGATGCGCAGGTTATTACCTTTCATCTTACCGTCTTCTCCCCGCCCTCAGATTATCTTCAAATCCAATCCAATACTTCATCAAACCAATAAAAAATATGCTACTTGTTACCGTTTACAAATCCCTGGCAACAACTGTTACACATTATTTTGGTCACTCTAGTGATGTCTCTACAAGTGATGTATTCAGGCTCCCACAAGGACTTTTTGCCTGAGAAAAGTGACTGCTATCTTCTTCCAAAAAACACATTTTTAAGATGAGTTCGCAGGATACCTATGTTATAGGGTGCGAAAATCCTTCATTCTCACAGGAAACCCACACTTAGGGTGAAAAATGTTCGCAATTTGCTCTATAGGTAGGGTGTGAACCTGTTTCAAAGCTTGGAAAAGAGAAGAGGTCACGAAGGTTATAGAAGGGAATCTTCTAGAAAATGAGTTGGCATTCACATGGTTGGAATCCTACTGACTTCTCAGATTTAGTGGGATCATCCTCATCCATTTAACCATCTCTCCTTCTCCTATATATTGAAATCTTTCTCATGGAAAAGGTTAAGCAAGATTGAACCAATAATTGGTGAAAGAATTGTGTGGAGAAATCTGCTTGGATAGAAGCTTGAAGACTCTATTTGGTCTATCAAGTTGTACTGGATATTATTCATGCAAATGTAGAGCAAGTGTGTGTGTTGGAACCAAGGGTCACTGAAAGGAATCTTTCGACATCAAGGCGATCTGGTTGTATCTTCTACTTTCATTTAATATAATACAACGGCATGTCCCTTTCTGCATAACTCCTTGATCATATGCATAGGTTGACATTAAATATACTTTGAAATCTTTGCTTTGGTTGGTTTGTGTTGTCTTAGACCTGATTTCACAAGAGAACCAAAGCGAAGCGGAAACAAAAGAGACCTAAGGAAGCGATATAAAGGTATGTCACTCATTCCTTCTTAGTAGTAGATTCAATGACTGCAACTTAGAGAAAGAGTCATGTCATGTCCTATTTTGTTCTAGATCCACGTGGATCTAGGGATATTTGTTAGTGTCTGCACCTACCGATTTATCTGACAACAAAATTGGCAACTCCGCTGGGGATACAACCCATTTTAGTGGTTTTTACCTGACCATTTTCTCTTGACCTACCCTTTTTCATTCCCAATCAATCTCTGATTCTTGAGGAGATCCTCACAGAGTCCCTGGATCCAGAAGTTCCCTCAAAAGTTCTGTCATTTTTCCAAAATTTGCTTGATTACAAACCTTCTCGCATTGCACCTTTATGTAGCCTACGAGAATCACTAAAGTTTGCACCCTAGTGTTCAGTTCAATGCGAACTTCTCACAATCTACCTATGTCTAGCCTACGAGAATCCTTAATTCTCGCATTGTACCCCACTGTCAAACTGCGAACTCACTTGTAAAAATTTTGTATTAAGTCTTTTGTGTCTCTAGATGCCCAGATTGGTTGGTGTGTCTGGAAAGAACTTCTCTGGCCAATGATTGAATTTTTCTTGACTTCAAATCTCACGAATGATTAGTTTTCGGAAATCAAAAGATCTTCTTGATCATTTTTTCTCAATTTTTACCTCTTGACCTTTTCTTAACAAGGGTATAATCTCTGATTCTGAAATCTGAATGCTTGTTTGGTCGGGAGCCATTGATTGGATTAAAAGTTGAGATTAATTGTCCTTTTCAATTACTTACTACTTGGAAAATTGTTACCCATGTGCTTTTGAAGAGACTGGTCTTGTCAGTTTGTTATTTTTATCTTCATTGAAAGATCGATTTGGGTGTTTGTTGTGTATTTCTTTTTCGTTGGCTGCTTACTTTTCTTAAGTTCCATCCCTATTGCTTGGTTTCTAATAAAAAATTAAAGACATTTTCTTTTTTTAAGCAACCTTTTATTCGAAAAATATGGGCATTTAAGTATTGAAAGAGAACGAATAGAGAATTTGCATTGTTCATGATTGTTTGATATTACATTTCAGAGAAGATCATACATCGTAGTTCACATTGTTTCAGATAAATCCTCTTTCCCTCCTGTAAATAGGATTCATCGAACAAAAAATTGTATCATTCATCCCTATTTATGCATTGTTGGGTCAGAGTCTCACACAACATCGGTTTCATTTCTGCCTCATTTTTGCATAACAACAGCCTTTAATACTATTGCGCAACTTTAAAATTCAACTAGTAACTTTTTCTAGGGCTCTTTTACACCAACATTAGCTAGGCTAGAGCTTTGGAATAGGCAGTGAGACACACTCTCCAAAGCACAAAACACACAATAGTATCTTGTGATAAGGAGTGTCAAATTCCATTTGCAGCATTTTGTCCTGGGAATCCCTTCTAACACAAGGGTCAAACCTAAGGTCGCATCGAGATTGACAGAATTATGCACCCTGCTTTGTTGATATCAATGTAGAGATTACACGTATTACAGGGGTCACTTGAAGGTATACCCATAATGATGAGTGGAAGCCTCTCAAGCTAATTTTAGGCTAGATACCCTGCCATTGCGTGTGGATTGGATTGTCGATTGTTCCCCTAGGCATCATTGTTGTTGGTGGTAACCTTAGTAGCCTATCTTCTTAGGGTCTTACACAAGGTGACTGTGAAGGGGTAGGTCTTCACGGTACCTAGAATCGACGTTGTCCAGACTCACTCGGGCTCCTTGGAGGGTATACCCACAATTGCATGTGGGAGCTTGCACCAGGGTGTAAGTCCGTTAAGCAGGTCGTCAATGTAAATTTTCCACCCTAGCCTAGCCCCTTCTTGTCTCGTCGTCACGATGTTGGATTTCATCACCAACTAGTGACTTGAGAATTGGAAGGTCTTTTTTTCTTGGTTTTTCTTTGTATATTTTACTAGCGCGTGTTGTTTGTTTACCCAAGTTGGCCATAGAATTTCTTTTATAATATTCTAACTCGGTCACAATTGACCCTCCACATCGTTCATGTAGAATGCAAGGCCTACCCCCAGAAGATCTGAAAGGTTCCCAACCCTTTCCTACCAACTCACTAGAGGGCTCTCCTCAACAGAGTGAAGTCCAAGACGTTTCCACTCCACATGTGGAAAGAACTAACTCTTTAGAACAGTTCCGAATTACCAATTCTTGATAGGACTTCTGACTTCCTCCCAACTCCGAGAGACGTATTGTTCGAGTGAATTCTTCTAGAGATATAGTTGTTCAGTCTTCTGGATTACCAACTGGACCTTTCATAGGACCTGAGGGTCAAGATCCTTTTTGGACTACTAGAATTTTTAGATGGGATCTCTTTGGCTCAGGAGCAGGCATTGATATCACAATCACACCTGAGCTGCCCGAAACAGCTGATCCAAACGCAATACCTTTTACTACTGCCTATTATTTTCCTAGTACAGACGCTCCCCCAACTAACCACATCTTGATTATCCCTCTACAAACGGTCCATTACACAATGGTCCCAGATACTATGAGTCCTCACACCAGGATTACAGGGGCTAGCCAAGCCCCCATTGGCACACCGCTTTCACCCATATTCACCCCAACACTTCCGCCTGGATATCAGGCGTTGAATTCTTTTATTCCCACTCCTACAAAAATCTCATCTGGGACTCCTGGCGTTTCCACTCCTTCTGGGCACCATCTCATTCCTGGTTTCATTTTGACACTTCCTTGATCCCCTTTTAGAGGACCTCTTCCATCCTCTATCGGAGGCACCGACCCTAGTGGAACCATCCCATCTTTCACACCTAATTACCAGATTCCTATAGGTGGAAAATTTCACCAAAGAGGCCAAACTCAATCCCCTTTTGCAGGACAAATCCCAATTGGGATGTCACCCCTTATTGGAGGGAAACCCCCACTGACCCCGCCCTATGGACAAAACATACCTCCATCCTTGGCCCAGTATTGGAATTATCTTATTCAACATAATCCTCTCTCGACTGGGGGGAAACAACCTTAAGCTAGCTCCTTCATACCCCCTAGTATAGGCCAACCATATCCAGGCACGTCCAATCCTATTTGGGGCTCGAACGCTCAACCCCACACCCTTGTTCAAGGGTACAACCCTATGAATTACTTGCCTCCACACCAACAACCGAATCTTCCCAGATCTTCACATTATATGCAAACCACTTATGGTCCCACTGGTCTATCGATGGGATTCCCTCCCCAAAGTCACCAGTACCCACATGTGAATAGACAGTTACCCATCTTATCCACCCTGGACCTCCCTGATCTGTCGAATATTTTAAATGATTTGATCCATCACTCTCCTCAATGGCCCACCATACTAGCCAAACTACCATCCGACATCCCTAAATTCGATGGTAAACCGGGAGAGGACCCGAACAATCATGTAATGACTTTTCACCTTTGGTGCTCATCCAACTTCTTGATGGATGACTCTATTCGTTTACGCCTTTTTCAATGAACCCTCACAAGTTCCACTGCGAAGTGGTATATAGAATTACCACGAGGCTTCTTCACCGACTTCAACACCCTCGCTATGGATTTCCTCACCCACTACCAGTTATCGATCCGCTACGAAACGGGAACCAAAATTTTGAGTTCTTTCAAACAAACCAAAACCACTCATATCGTTGATCACATTCATGAGTGGCGACAGAGATGACGTCTCATCAAACTCGAACTTCCTGATCAATTGTTGGCAGAGTGGTTCACGAAATCATTCATGAACGACATCGCTCGTGACATCGCCATGGGTGGAGTTGTCACAGAAGAACAGGAAATCAGTCGTGCTAAATACCTCGACCTTGTTTACTCACAAACGGGTACTCTTTACGACTTAATCCCTGACGCACCTCGTCCTTCTACTTCTGCTACTTCAACTACTCCTGCTACTTCTCATGTAGCTGATGAAGTGATTGGAACTTTCCATGCCCAACCTCATTCCATCCAAACCTCTAGCAACAACCCAAAATCCATTTCTTCTAATGTTCAAAATGCCCTGTCTCCTACCCCTCCCATCGACAAGACTTCTGAGGTAAACTCTGTTCAATTTACCCCCGCCGACAAAAATAAATCCAAAAAAGGAAAGGGTAAGAACAAGGAGGATAAAAATAATCCGCAATCTGAGAAAACCAAAACACCACCTATTGATGGTAGGGATAAGTGCAAACCTCGATACCCTTGTCTTATTTGTGGTGATGATCACTACACTAAGGATTTTCCATGACGATCCGAGGTTACTAAGTTCCTTCAAGGGACCCCAAAACCCCCCACTCCGGCCATGTTGTCACAACCCTTCCCTTCCCAACAAAAAACCCAATTGGTCATTCATGACCAACCTTCCCCCTCCAATACATCATATGTCTTAATGTGTACAGGTGATTCAAAGAAGAATGACATCACACTTACCACTCAAGCCAAAGATTATTCTTCATCCAAAGAGAAGGTTGATGCAATACCTCCTTCGTTGGTCCAACCATCTCACACGACTCCACCTACCAACGGTCCTCTTCATATCGAATGACCGACAGTCCTTCGCCCTCCCCCAAAGGGTGTTGTTCGAAAATATCCTTTCAATCCTCATGCATGTGCTTCCCAGAACTACAGTATTGTCGAAGATCTGGCCCAAGCACCATCCGCGATGTCAACCCTCGAAGTCCTTCAGAGTTGTCCTCTACAATGGAAGGCACTGTTGAAATATATTGGTGGAATCGACCCTACGGATACAAATTTAATAATTTTTGACTTGGAAGATCACATTCCAAGGTTACCCCCTCAACTCGCATTCCAAATACAAGTTATTGTCTACGACAAAAACATTTGTAGAACAGTTATTGATGAGGGTGCCTCGGCATGTGTCATGTATATTACCTATTGGAAATCCATCGGCTCTCCTCCTTTGACTAAATCCCACAACATGATCAAATCCTTCAATGGCTCTGGGTTTAAGCCTTATGGTGTCCTCCCTTCGTTTCCTATTACGTTAGAAGGAAAAACGGTCAACATTGAAGTGAAGGTCTTTGACGCTCCTCTCGATTACAACCTTCTACTTGGCCATAGACGGATCAATTCCATGCATGCAGTTGTGTCCACCCTTTTCCATGTCGTGCATTTCCCACATCAAGGAAAAGTAGTCATCGTATACCAATTGGCCTTCTTTCACTCTGATGCATGTACCGGAAACGTACCTTTCATTGCAAAAACCCCCCTGGATATGAGAACGTCGATGTGGGTCTTCTTAAAGATTCCTCTTTGATGAGTACTTTCCCCATTCCACCACTCGATGTTCCACATCAGTTTTTCACCTTGATCAACATGATCTCCACCTCTGTTCACAGAACCCCTATGTCTTATGTGTTGGAAGATTGGTTGTTGTCATTGATGTCAACCCTAGTCATGGGTTTTGGACCACAATATTGATGAAGGTATTTGGAAATGAAGGAAAATGCACATGTAGATACAACACCCATAGATGGATAGTATACATCATGTTGTTTCCGGTGGTATGTGGCACATCACGTGGATCTTCATGGTTGAGGAGAAAATAATTTTTGAAGATGACAAAGTGAATTCAAGAAGGAAGTACATGTAGGCCCTAAAGATAATTAAAGAAAAGAATTACAAAATAAGAAAGTGTCAGGTCGCCCCTAATGTTAAAAGGAAGTGACATAAATGGTATAAATAAATATCATTATTAATTCATTTGATACAAGTCGAATTTCAGAGGAAATCGGAAGTAAAGAAGGCCGGATTTCAAGGGAGGATGAAGTATTTTGGTGATGTGTTCTAAGGTATGCTATTTTCAGGTCATCTTATCATTTTTTCTATAACTTTTTTTCTAGAATTCTTCATATGGTGAAATCGCTATGGTCTTGAGAAGACATATCAAGGTACCTCTGGTAAAAATTTCAGATCTTGATTCTCTATAATTATGGAGATACACTCTGTGGAAGATAGGGTTTGTGACCAGTCCTGAAGCTAGTCAATAAACAGGTGTTCCAGGTAAAACAGTCATAACCTCTTCATAAATAATCCAAATGAAGTGTGACCACTTCAATTGGAAATCGTATGGACTATAGTTTCTTTTGTGTGATTTTTAGAATCAGATGTTAAATATTGAGCGTGGGGCATGTTGTACAAGTTGGATCTTCTGAATAGACTAGAATTGAATAAAGTCTACCATTCTTTCTATAACCTCCTTTTGGAGAGGATTCAAGGAATGAAAATTCGAGGAGTTTCAGAGAATACATTGAGTAATATTATCTACAGGATCAAAGTACTCCAAGAATTGAAGAATTGCATAAATTGAAGAAGTCTCAAAAAGCATTATCAAGTTCTATGTAATGATTGGTTGATGGTGATGATTTAATGTAAAGTTTTATTATCTCTCATATATTCTTGTGTGGAAGGAAGGGGAAAGGATGGAGATTTCAACTCTCTCTTGATATTGGAGGATTGTATCTTCCTCTTGGAGTTTTATCCCTCCCTTTACATTTGGAAGTTGTAGCTACCTTTGG
>JZKD02S1273600.1:172149-196838 GCA_000966675.3 Picea glauca
TGTATTATGGTGTATTGGTGTAACTCTTATACTATTGTTCATTGCTCATTGGATATAGTTGAATGGTTTAAGTATAAGTTGAAAAAGGTTTTAAATTGTACTTGATACTTATTCATCTATTGCTTGAGTCGAAGTCTCACGATTACCAAAACCAAGTATTTACATGTTGAAAACCTGGCCTTGGCAGCCGTCCAAGTTGTTCAACGTTTTTGGCATTATATCCTTTCTTGCAAGACTACATTAATTTCTAAATGCAACCCTATGCAGCACATTCTTACACGTCAATTGCTAGGGGGAAAAGACTCCAAATGGATCGTAATACTCTAGGAGTTTGACTTAGAATTCGAACGCGCTAAGTCCAAGAAATCCTTGGTGTTTGCTGAGTTGATATGCGACCTTCCCTGCTCTGAGACGAAAAATGTAGCAGAAGATTCATTACCCAATGAATCCATTTTCCTTATCAGTTCTAAAGACCTTTGGTATGGAGATATCATCATATATCTTCAGACCCAGACTTTCTGGCCCAATTTTTCTAGCACTGCTCGCTGTCGAATATGCTACCAATCCCTTCAGTATATTATCCTTGGTGATACTCTTTATCATCATGGGATTGACTCTATTTTTTTAGGCTGCCTCACGTTTGATGAAGCTGAGAAAGCCCTAAATGACTACCATTCTGGAGCCTGTGGTGGTCACATGTCTGGGTATGCTACTGCCCAGAAGATCTTATGAGCAGGATATTTTTGGCCTTCTTTATTCAACGATTGTATAATTGTTGTCCAAAAATGCCACGCTTGCCAAACCTACAACAATAAAATATGATCACACTATGCTCCTCTACACCCTGTGGTCTCCGTTGGTCCTTTTGCGAAATGGGGTATCGATTTCATGACATGTCACCCTCACTCGGTCGGGGGGCATGGATACATTATTGTAGTCGTAGATTATTTTACGAAATGGTTCGAGGCGATGTCAACATTCGACAATACCGGATGGACTGCAGCATTATTTATATTCAATCACATCATTGCTCAGTTTTTTGTTCCTCAAGCTATTGTTACTGACCACGGTAGCCACTTTAGAAACTTCATGATGTCCGAACTCACTGAAAATTTGGGTCTTCGCCATGAAAACTCAACACCCTATTACCCACAAGCCAACGACCAAGTTGAAGCAATAAACAAAATCCTCATTACCATGCTTCGACAAATGATAGGGATTCACAAAACGAGTTGGCACACGATATTGTTTTCAACATTGTGGGCTTACCAGACATCCGTTAAGTCTGCTACCGAGTTTACACCATTCCAGTTAGTCTATGGTCTAGAATCCATCTTGTCGATTGAATGTGAGATACCCTCCCTAAAACTAGTCATCAAACTTCTCCCAAACACTTCTGTCGAAGAAGAATGTCTATTGTATCTCATGCAATTAAACGAAACCCATCGTGATGCCACCCTAGTTATAGAAGAAAAGAATAAACACGTCAAAGCCCAATATGACAAACATGTCAAGCCATGTGTTTTCTCCGAAGGTGTTCTGGTTCTCCTTTACGAACAAGATCGGGACATGCTAGGAGCCGAAAAATTTGAAGCTATGTGGCGAGGTCCTTATATTGTCAGACGAGTTTTGGAGAAAGGAGCTTACGAGTTGGTGGACTATGACGGTATCCCTTTGAGTGAACCCAGAAATGGGTTGTACTTAAAGAAGTGTTATGCTTAATATCACCCATGCATGAGTGCTTGTATTTTATTGTATCATACTTTTTGTGTGTTATTTTAGTATGTTTTGTCGTTATTTGGTCTCTACCCTCAACTACTTATCTTGTGTTGTGCTTGGTTTCCAGATGTCAGAGTCTTCGCCACCCCACATTGGATTCGTCGATGGCGCTAGCCGTAGTACTCAGAACCTTGCTTATGCTGCATGGGAAATTTACGCCCCTACAAACAAACTTATCAGTCTACGAGGTGTGTGCCTCGGTCGTGCAACCAATAATATTGCAGAATATAGCGTCGTCATCGAATTGTTGATGGATGTTATTTCGCTTGATATCCACCACCTGGTTATACGAATCGATTCGCAGTTAGTAGTACTACAGTTAAGTAATGTCTATGTTATCTGAAGTCCTACTTTATTACGGGTATATTTACGAATTCGCCTCTTGGAATGTTATTTTGATTATATCGAATATCAACACATTCCTAGATGTCTAAATACATTGACTGACACCTTAGCTAACTATGTGTTAGACAGAAATTTGGGACATTTATAAACCAATCACACATCACATGTATAACACAACACAAAATAAGTTGGTAGAAGCCATATATATGTATATAACGATCAAATTTTTTTACAAAAAGTTTTTGTCCAAAGATCAAAATCTCAGAATACGAAGCCCATGGATTCTACAAAATAGCATCACGGATGATGCTCACAATAACACGCAACTAATCGGGCTACCCTACGGAGCAGTTGAATGAGAGACTCTGACACGCCCACAGTATGGCATTGATAACGTCTTGGGATCTCCCCAATAGCAATGTCTGGGACATCCACATTCAACCCCTCTAAGTTCTGTTCCACTGCCTCGTAGTCTTTGGCATCCCATCTCGCCACCGGAGTCACTTCTCCTCACATTTGAATGGGAGATGTTCCTGGAGGTCGATACGGCACCACATCTGTGTCATCAAAAAGAAATTTTTTGATTAGTCCTTGGATATAAATAAAAACATTTCATATGATAAAATTTGCAAAAACATTTAAAAAGAAAAAAATGTGTACTTCTCACCTAAGTCACCCCATTGAGCATCCTCAGGCAGGACCAAATCCTGATCCCCTCGAAAATCCAAACCAGCATATGCGTAGTCGTCGATCATCAACATCTGGGGCCTCAACCAGTCAAAAAATGAATCATTATACTTGATTATAGGCCCTGCTACGTGTCTAGCCATGAGGTTACACCACCTAAGCATCCTCGGATCATGTGGAGCCAGTAAACCCCAATCAACCTGTAGTCGCAGCAGTGGGACCCTCTCGAGGAAGAATGACACAAAAAGTGACCCGTACCCAAACTGTTTCAAGTCACCCCTTCTGCACTTCATCAATTGTCTCTTCATACTACAGAGAACTGCATCTGACCAGTTGAAAACCTAAGGCTCTGTGCACTCTATGGCGTATTGGAAATAGCTCTGGAGATCCATGTGTGGAGCCGCGCTCCCAGCCATGCATGCAATAGTAAACAAGATGGTCTGTAGGGTCAGATCTTGGACCCCCCAAATGGAAACCTTACCCTTGCTTCTCTCTTCCTTGAGAACGCAATATTGGTGAACATACTCGCTCATAGGGAGTCTTCCGCCTCTACCTCTGGTCAAAGTAGCATGGTATCCATGCCGTGACAACCCTGTTAGAAAGTAGATATCCTCGATATCTAATGTCAATGTATGGAATCCCACATAAAATAACTATTGATCCACGTCCCACATGTGGACCAGGTATTCCAACAACCTGATTTGGGCTCTCATGCCTGAGATCCTGAAAAATTTCAAGAGCCCAGAGTCCCGGAGGGTAGAGACTGTACCTGGGTCATTCCTGGCAATTGCATCATCCTCCTCATGTTATCCTTCTCTCCATTCCAACATCGTGATGGTCAAACACCTACAAAAGAGCCATGAGAGGGAAGTCAGCAACTTGTTTTAAACTCTTCCATAATTTTTATTGAGAAAAACCTCACTTTAAAATCCATTTTTCGGCCCCCGCAGGTGGACCTTTTGCACAGTGTGAGATTCTCGCAGGTACCCTGAAGCCCACCTGCAGGAATCTTATATTCTCACAGGTCCCACATGTCCCACCTACGAGAATGCTTGGGCGCATGTTCCGACCCTAAAATGGACTCAAAACCCAAAAAATTGCCAATAAAAACCAAAAATAAACCTTGGAAAAGTTGGAGAATCAAGAGATTACCTCATTGGCTGAAACCATTTGCCAAATGATCTCTTGTGCCTCCCGCAATCGAGCAAAGAAATTTGGGGGAAAATGAGGTATGTTGGACACATTTTTGGCAAAGTAACAATGAAATGGTAAAAAGTCTTTTTCGCCCATATTTATTCACTTTTTACTATTTTTTATTGATTTTTTATATTATTTTTATTGCTTTGTTTATAAAACCTAATACCCTAATAGCCTTGTGAGTGTGGTTTTTCGCAGATATAGAAACTTTGAAGTCCGAACGAGGGGGTACGGGTGTTTTTTATTTTTTTCAAATCTACGACTAATTTTTTAGGGTTTTTTAGAAAAAACCTTGATCTCAATCTTTGTTCATTCTAGCGCTTGAAAATATATGAGAACGTAACTAAGTATACTTTTTCTCGTCTTTTCGTACTCGTCATGGTAACACAAAAAAGACGAACGTAAAGGAGTGTCCTTTAAGCTCTTTTCACGCTCCATAAAAATGAAAAGATTATCGAGCGATCTTGTTATTTTCATGCTCATTAAAGTATTTGAAGAAAACGTTCGACGGGCGATAGTTTATCACTTTTTTAGTCTTGTCGAACTCTTTTACAAAAAAGGAACTGGGAGAGTTCTCTTTAAGTGTTTTCCAGACTCTCAAAACATGAAAAAACCCCGAGTTTTCTCTCCTTAGACTCATTAAACAAACCTCGAAAGACCCATAATGGGACCAAACCACTCCTTCCTAGGGTTCGTTAAATATACTCCGAGGGACTCATCTGAAGGATGAGCTTACATCAACAAGAATATGTTATGCTCCTCAAGCTTGTGTAAAAATAAAGAGGTACTCACCAAAAATGGTGGGGGGAATTTTGGCAAAGGGATATGTTTTCATATTCGTATTAATGGCAGTAAGTGTCACTCTTGAACATGACACCCCCTATTTGTCATTTGAATCTGGGTTGGGAAATCTATTTGCCTCTCGTTCGACTTGCTACCAGGTCATATCTTGGGTCGTCTTTCAGTCAGTGCTACCAAGTCCTTGGTCGTGTCGTTCATATGTTCAAGAGAAGTTCAAACGAATCCTCTATTGATTCAGCCATCTACATTTGTCCATTCTTACTATGTTGGCCTTCCCTGTGTCTATTTCAACCCTTATTCATACTTTTTTCACCCTCAAAATCCGTTGCTTATTTCATGTCATTGATGGGGGATACATCAAGGCCCTCCCGTGACGAGTCTTTTTCTTTCGACTCCAACTCATTATCTGGGAATGAGACTTAGAAATCATTTAGTACCTTATAACCTACATGCCTTAATGGCAGGTCTCTTCGCTTTCGACAAGGGTTTCACATCATTGATCCCTAATAGAGAGAATCCACCGCGTGCTCGACTTCATCTCATTCATTCGCATTCGTTCAGATTGTACTTCGATACCTTGGGAGTCATTGACATCAATGGTGATTTCCCTCGCACTTGTTAATGATTTTCATCAATGACCGGTAATCAAGTGGTTTCTACCATTTTCGACTTCAGCACATGTAATCGCATGGCTAGATTCGTACTTTCAGGTGACGGGATTGAAGACCCTAGGTCTCATATTTTTTATCCAGGCTGCGATGGAGTATGTATGATTTGTATCGGCACATAGATCCACTTTGTATGTCACATGGCTATGTCTTAATTCAAGTCTTCACATAGATCCACAGTGTATTCCTAGTGGCTATGTAGCATTTTGATGACATGGATCCACGGTGTATGATTGGTGGCCATGACCTACGTTTATGATTCCATTCATTTGTGATCTGAGCATGGGAATTCCTACCTCATAGCTAGTATTATATTCTACAGATGCTTGGTTGTTTACAGGTTTCCGATTAGGTGCGCTCCTTGTTTCTGACACACACACGCATTTTACAAAGTATTTCGGCTATCACAAGTTCCAACCTCATACTTTGGGGGGCATTCTATAACACATTATTTTGGTCACTCTGGTGATGTCTCATTAAGTGATGTATTTAGGCTCCCACAAGGACTTTTTGCCTGAGAAAAGTGATTGTTGTCTTCTTCCAAAAAACACATTTTTAAGATGAGTTTGCAGGCTGCCTATGTTATAGGGTGCGAAAATCCTTCATTTTCGCAGGCAACCCAAACTTAGGGTGCGAACTGTTCGCAATCTTCTCTATAGGTAGGGTGCGAACCTATTTCAAAGCTTGGAAAAGAGAAGATGTCACGAAGGTTCTAGAAGGGAATATTCAAGAAAATTAGTTGGCATTTGCATGGTTGGCATCCTACTGACTTCTCAGATTTAGTGGGAT
The DNA here is from genome assembly GCA_000966675.3 of Picea glauca. Taxonomy (NCBI): domain Eukaryota; kingdom Viridiplantae; phylum Streptophyta; class Pinopsida; order Pinales; family Pinaceae; genus Picea; species Picea glauca. Next base: position 178,416 of record JZKD02S1273600.1, read on the forward strand.
CATCCTCATCCATTTAACCATCTCTCCTTCTCCTATATATTGAAAGGTTTCTCATGGAAAAGGTTAAGAAAGATTGAATTAAGAATTGGTGAAATAATTGTGTGGATAAATCTGCTTGGATAGAACCTTGAAGACTCTATTTGGTCTATCAAGTTGTATTGGATCTTCTTCATGCAAACATAAAGCAAGTGTGTGTGTTGGAACTAAGGGTCACTGAAAGGAATCTTGCGACATCAAGGTGATCTGGTTGTATCTTCTACTTTCATTTAATATAATACAGTGGCATGTCCCTTTCCCATAAAATCACTCTTATTTTATTGCATAACTCCTTGATCATATGCATAAGTTGACATTGAATATACTTTGTCATCTTTTCTTTGGTTGGTTTGTGTTGTCTTGGACCTAATTTCATAAGAGCACCGGAGTGAAGCGGGAACAACAGAGACCTAAGGAAGCGATATAAAGGTATTTCATTCATTCCTTATTAGTAGTAGATTCAATGACTGCAACCTAGAGAAAGAGTCGTGTCTTGTCCTATTTTGCTCTAGATCCAAGTGGATCTAGGGAGATCTGTTAGTGTCCACACCTACCGATTTATCCGATAACAACGGCGCCAAAATGTTGGTGCGTCAATATGTTCAATGTATATCTCACACTCATTTAAATGTCAATCCAGGATTCGTAATTGAAAGATTCGTTACACCATATGTGCCGAGAACAAGTAACCTACCTAAGTCTATTGCATATAGGAAATAATTAATAACATAAAAATCCTATTTCTAAGATTTCTAAATACTCCAAAGTATTCTCTGAACCTAGAAGAGAAAAATTGATAATGAAACTTAAACAAACAGTCAATCAAAGAGATTTTGTCCGAGAGAAACAAGTTTGTTCATTTCAAGCGCTTGAATTGAAAAGATTAACTTTAAGAAGCTTGTCTCCTATAGCAATTAAAACAATCAATTCCAACCATTCTCGAAACAAAATCCAACTTCAACCTCATGTAATTCAATCAAACCATCGAAAGGGAATTTCAGTATAAATGTAAGACTTTATTACAGCACATGAAGATGAAATATAAAGTCTATTGGTCCCTTCAGATACTAGGTCTACTACAGTCATAAACTCAAAATATCAGCCCCACACTTCAAATTATGAAATAGATACCTTCAACATCTGAGAATGAAATGTATATTCTATCTAACACTTGCATATTCACACCAATCCAAAATGATTAACTCAATGCTCAATCTTGAAAATTAAATAAAGACCAATCACACACACATTGTTGTAAACTATCCACACAAACACACAGAACGTATACAAGGAGGTTTACCTTAGTTAGGGTGGTGGGCCCTTGCCGAACCGATAAGGAACCTCTTAAGGGAGTAACAAACTAAAACTTTTCAATCACATCCAAGAATTGACATAAAAGATCTTTTGTATTAATTCAACTGGTAAATTGGATCAATAGTCTTTTACTTCATACATGACAATGATAAGTATTGTCTGGTTCTTACCGTATATTGCTTACATTCACTATTATATTTTTTTATCATCTATACATCATTCCTTATATAAGGTAAGCTAATACTATCAATATCTATGGATAAACATTAAACAGTTTAAGAAATTTCACATTTAAGATTTACATTGAATTTTTAGGAATCAACTCCATCCTCATGACACGAAGTGCATGAGCGATGGAGTCTCTTGCAACTGGAAAACTGACTCGGGCGCTTCTATCCAATTGTCTTCTTGAAATCTTCACCATTATTCAAGTCCAAGTGGTGCATTCTGGAAACAGAGGTTATGGTACCGGATTGCACACAGTTGCGAGTCTAGTACCAGAATAGAACGGAGTAGGTAGTACCGAAATAACACACGTCTTGGTACCAGAATGGAGTTGGTACAGGATTAAAAAATGTCTTGGGTACCATAATGGATTTGGTACCAGATTACATGGTGTCTCTTAGTGTCAGATAGACTTCTCATAAATCAAATCATTAGGACTATACAAAATAAAACACTTTCATTCGAATTAATTTAAGAAAGTTAAACAAACATGCTTTAAATCACCAATTACCTCTTGTAGACATGACATAGCTATTAGGCATGTGTTTTGGGAGGGAGTAGTCCAGTATAGTTTTATAACAGAGGAAAAAAGTTTTAGATATAGGGTAAGATAGGGCATTATATTATGTCAAAATAGAGACTCAACAATGACCTACGGAGCTCATCACTAGAGGGACGACCTAGGGTTCTCATCACAAGAGAGATGATCGGAGTAGTTCTTGCGATGAACTATTCAAGGATAAAGTATCGCCTATGGTAATGATAGTTTGTCTCAATATAGATGAAGCCTTGATAGTTGCAACAAATTATCAATACTATCGACAATCTTATTCGTCGCAAGAGAGACAACCGAAGTAGTTCTTGTGACAAACCATCAATACTATCAAAAATATTATTCGTCGCAAGAGAGATGACCAGAGAAGTTCTTGTGACGAACTATCAATACTATTGATGATCTTATTTGTCACAAGAGAGATGACCGAAGTGGTTCTTGCAACAAACTGTTCGTCTCAAGAGCAACGAAGCATTGATAGTTGCAACAAACTACCAATGTTATCGACGATCTTATTCGTCGCAAGAGCGACGAAATATATCTATTTAAAAATATATATAATAAAGATTAATGCAAGAGAGTTCCTTTAAGGGTTATCAATTAAAGAATCTCCATAACATATGGATCATATGGGTCACTATATTGATGGTGATTACATGCCAACATCTATCAATATGGTCATTTTCGAGCCTTAACATGACAAACAAGTAATATTTGTTTCATATGTTATATTGCATCATTATTCAAATTTTTATTTTTAAGTATGTAAGTTATTTAGGTATGGGATTTACAAGTGAATTGATGCCAATTAATATTGTGACAGGGATGACGAGAACGGTATCTTGGAGAAATTCAAGCAGCCCGTGGAGGAGGAGATGTGGTCCAGAGCACTAAGGGAGTGGTAGAGGATCGAGTCTATATAGAGGGATGCCAAGTTGACGATCAATAATGGGGAGGTAATTGTCATTAATTTGGTCCTATTTGAGGAAGATAATGATGTGGCAGAAGAAATGGGAGAGCAATAAAAGGGAAATGAGCAACATAAAATATACTATATGGATCTTCCAAATGTGCTTCTTAACTTCTATTAAATATATAATATGGATCTTAGGTCATTCTTGAGGTTGACATAGTGTTATAATTAAGACATCCACCAGGGTCCTTTCTTGTTGAACATGGAAAAGGGGCACTGGGAAGCTCTGATCGTAGACCTCGGTAGTCCTAATTATGTCAAAGTAGGGGCCAATATGACGGACTTGAAAGGGAACGAAGTTGATGTACTCAGTGCCATCAATAAGGGCCTTGGTTACATATACTTTGGGGATACTAAATTCCTCCCCATCCTCAAAGATCTATTTGATAATCCCCCTCAAGGTGAAGAAGAGGAGGTGTAGGTATGTGATCTACAAGATAATTGACACCAGCTCATATTGTGGCAACATGAATAACCAGAATGATAACCTGGAGAAATTCAAGTGGCCCATGGAGGAAGAGATGTGAGGCAAAGCACTGAGGAAGTGGCAGAGGATCAAGTCCATGCACTAAATTATGAGAGTCACTGAAGAGTGACCTTTGCTTTTGCCTCCGCAAACCAAAACCTCCACAAAATTTAATTGAGAAGGTTTGCATATGTAGTTTTTGAATTAAATTATTTTTCTTTTGGTTACTCATGTTGATGCACTCGGTGTCTTCATCATATCTAATTCACATAAAAATATTTTTAAACACATATACATAGATAAAACAAATTTAAAATATAAAACACAAACATATATAACTAATTTGTATTTATCAAAAACCAAAATTAGTTTGTGTTTGCAAACAAAAAGTGAAAAATTAACTGGTGTTATTAATAACTTCATGTGCACCACTATCGATGCTCCATATCATGCATAAGGCACCGAACATCGGTGTGTTAAATTTAACGCACTAGTGCGTCATTTTTAGTCAAGCACCAATATCTATAGCGATGTGTTCTAATTAATAGTGCACCAATTAAGCGTTGTCATACAAAACAACCCACGATGCCATTTCACATATGAATTTTGTAACTTGGGGTGGTTGGTTCTACGGAACGCACCATTGTAGTAGATTTTTTTAATGATAAACCAAGAAGTGTGCTTTGTTATATGAAACACATCAGTCCTCTTTGTTCCTTCAACGACTGCTTTTTAATGATGCATTGTCTTTTATGAAGCATGAGAAAATCATTTTAAAAGATGCATTGCAATCATAATTTTTTAAATATTTTTCCTGATGCAACTCACTTAACCGCATCAGTGTGTTTCAGTGAATGTAACACACCAATGGTTCGTTTTAGCTTTGTATGTGCTGATACTGGTGTGTTTTTCTTGTAATGCACTGGTAATGGGGAATCCCATAAAATGAATTGATGTGGTAAATTATTATGTATTTTCTTGTTGTCTTGTAGTACACAGCACCGGTGCATTGTATTTATTTGATGCACGCAAAAAATACGACGTGTAGGTATGCAATCTACAAGAGAATTGACACCAGTTCATATTGTGTCTATAGGAATGACGAGGACGATATCTTGGAGAAAGTCGAGTGTCCCATGGAGGAGGATATGTGAGTCAGAGAACTGAGGAAGTGGTAGAGGATCGATTCCATGTGCTAAATTATGAGAGGCACCGAAGAGTGGCCTCTGTTTTTTCCTCCGCAAAACAAAACCTCCACAAAATTTAATTGTGGAGGTTTGCATATATAGTTTGTGAATTAAATTGGTTTTCTTTTGGCTTTGCATGCTATTGTTGTTGCTACTACATTCGACGTCATCATCATATTTAATTCACGTAAAAATATTTTTAGGCATATATACAGAGAGAGAGAAAACAAAATTAAAATATAAAACACAAACATATATAACTAATTTGTATTTATCAAAAACTAAAATTATTTTATGTTTGCAAACAAAAAGTGAAAAAGTAATCGGTGTTATTAATAACTTCATACACACTCCTACCGGTGCTCCATATCATACATAAAGCACGGACAATGATGTGTTAAATTTAACGCATCAATGCATCATTTATAGTCGAGCACCGATATCTATAGCAGTGTGTTGTGATATATAGTGCACCAGTTAAGCGTTGTCATACAAAATGACTCACGATTCCATTTCACATATGAACTATGTAACTCGTCATGGTTGGTTCTAAGGAACACACCGCTATAGTAGAATTTTTTAATGATAAATCAAGCGATGTACTTTGTTATATGAAACACAACAGTCCTCTTTGTTCCTTCAAGCATCGATTGTTTTTTAACGATGCACTGTATTTTATGACACACTAGAAATAGACGCATTTTAAAATATGCATCACAATGGTAATTTTTTAAATATTTTCCCCGTGCAACTCACTTAACTGCATCAGTGTGTTTCAGTGAATGTAACGCACTGATGCTCCATTTTAACTTTGTATGTGTTGATACTAGTGTGTTTTTATTGTAACGCACTGGTAACGAGGCATCTTATAAAATGAACGGATATGGTAAATTATTATGTATTTTTCTCGTTGTCTTGTAGTACACAACACCAGTGCGTTGTATTTATTTGACACATAGTGGAGAAAAAAAATTGTTTCAAAAACTAAGTGGTGTGTTCAATTAATAGAACACACTGATGCATTTATCTCAATTGGTGCACTGCCTAGGATCTTAGTGGTTCTTACCATAAGATGAAATGCATTGGTAATTTGTGAAATTTTAGTCTGATTCCATGCTCTTTACAGCACTGATGCGTTGTTTGGACCTAGGTACACCAACAGGTTAAATTCTTTTTATTGCAACTTAAGTAGTTTGATGTGTTAATATAAATGCACCAAGGATATCATGTTATTGGAGCATCAAAATTTTGTTTAACTGTGCATTCCATGGTTGAGAGCACCGATAATGGGCCATCCACCGAGATGTCCCATAGCACCGGTGCATTTGGTTAGTATAAATGCACCGCCACCTCATTTTTGATGGAATGAAAACATGGCAGTGCACTTTTGCTAACTAATCACATTGATGTGGTATAGTTTCCAAAGCACCAACATGATGTTAAGCGGTGATTTGTCTCGTATAATGCACCGGTGTTGTTGTTGGCACTATGGAAACCTCTCTGTTATATTTATTTATTGTAAATTAAAGGGTGTGATGTGTTACTAATAATGCTCTGGTGCTACCATGATATTGAAGCACAATCGTTTTGTTTAGCAGTTCCTTGTGAAGCGTAGAGCACTGGATACGGGGTGTGAAAGGAAACACCCAACTATGCCAAATCGGTCAATATATGTTTCAGTGTATTTCTATTAATGGCACCAATGCATTTTTTTTAAATGGTTGCACCGCTGAGTTAAATTTTATGTGTTGTATTTTGACCGATGCACTTTGTTAAATGGACACACTGGTGATTTTGTGTTCAAAAAGCACGAGCATGTTGTTTATCGGACGTTGTATTTTATAACTCAGTAGATGTGGGGTGTTTAATAGGAAGCACTAGTTAATTACGGTAAAAATTACACGCATTGGTTGAGGTGCTTACTATGAAGTTAGCACAGGACGCACTGCTCCAAGGTGAGCCAAATCGAAATAGCGCACTGAGTGGAGCTGGGAAAAAATTGAAAAAAGTCTCAAATTTCAAGATAAATTCAAATTTTAAATGGATAAAAATGAAAATGAGAAGGTAATAAACAAATTACATGTACTCTTATGTCCTAAGGAGGCATGGTTCCACTGTTGAGAAAAAATTAAAATTCATGGTAATTTCCAAAAATTGGAAATGTGTGGAATATATCAGTGGAGCTATTCAACTCGCTAAGGAGCACCAGAAACAGGGTTTCCTTGAAAATACAGTGAGCCTCGGTGCTTGATTCATAGATTGCAAGCATGGGATGAAGTGTCACAATGAAAATTGGTCTTGTAATTGTTTTCTATTTACCCAATCGCATTGCACCATAGGACAATTTTATGCACCACTACATAAGATTCAATGGCACTGATGCACTTTGATTGATTCTTGTCACTTTTTTTTATAACGTATCACGGTGCATTTGAACATCCACATCCATGTGCATTAGGTTTTAGCTATGAACCAGTGCGTATGTACCATAAAGGTGCACAAAAAAAAAATCTCCACAAAAACCTTCGGCCACCTACGTCCACTAACAACCTATGTTATGAACATTGATGGTGCATTTGAACATTTAAGTACTGGTACGGTATGTTTTAGGTACACACTGGTGGGTATGTACCTTAAAGGAGCACCAGTAAAAAAACCTCTGAAAAAACCTTCGGCTACTCGCCTCCACTATAAACAACTAAGGGATAAATTTTTCGAGGAGGTTCCGTAAAAATCTCCACAAGAAGGTGTTCTCCTTGTAGTGTTTGTATGTACAATAGGAATAATTGATAAACAATGCTTGGGATATAGCTTGATGTTTGAGAACACAACAATATACGATAGAATGGGTGTGTGTTTGGTGGAAGTGACACCATTGGTTTGGGCTAGGGGATGAAGGGTTAGTGAATTTAGGGTTTTTAGGATGAGTGGGAGAAGGTCTAGGGCTAGTATGAGTGTTATGAGGATTAGGGTTGGTAGGAGAGTTAGGGTTTTGATATGGTTGGGATTTAGGGTGCCTTTGAAATTTTCATTCAATAATCAAAGAACAAATAAAGGCTTGGTCAAGGGAACTTATTTCAAACAAGGAAACTTCAAAATGAAACAACTAATGAACCCAAATTAAATTTGATATTAAGTACCTCATCTAGATTTAGAATGAGTTGAATCCATAGTCACATGAACACCTCAATGTACTATTGCATTGTTTGTGTGGGATCTTGACATATATGTAACCACCTCAAGATGAGATTGGAGATGTAGCCCAAAGGATAAAAACATTGTCAGATAGAATCACAAAATTCATCCTATTTGTCGATGCTCTTTGTAGTAGATTTGGAATTAGCATCATCATTAAGCTCAATGTAGCTTGTTGGTTCTGTAGATTGAGACTGCCACCAAGTATGATCAATCCCTTCCAAATGATTGTTTCCAAGGAGCAATCATTGAGCCTACATTATATTAGGGAAGGTCTAAAAGTAGGATGTGAGTCTATGGATCGAGGAATAAAAGGCTTCTTCATAAATTTGACCTCCATATTTTGGTAAGGTAATTTTGGTGTCTAGTTGGAAGATGGAGAGCTAGAATTTTCTGAGTAGGGATTCTTGTAATAGTTTCACGAGCTCTAGATGTAAAGAATCTTGATATGATTCAGTCTCATCAACAGAGGATTCCCTATGAGGATCCATGAGATATATAATAGGATGAGAACTACAAATGGCTATAGGGAGAAGATCCCAAAAGTAATCATGGTACAGATGCTACGATTTAAAAACTCTAGTCCACTAGAGAAGGGTGGGTGCTAGGATAGGGCGATCCTAAAATAAGAGGAAATTCCCAATCTAAATTTCTACGATCTGTTATGTGAATCATTTCCAATATAAAATAACTAAAAAAAAATCAATCATTGACATGAAAAAATATCAAGGGATATTTGGGTGGAAGGGATGAGCTCAAAGAACCAAATATGTCTATGTCTTCCTGTAGGAGAAAGGAATCCACTCAAATTATGGATTGAAGTAGGGAGAGTGTTTAAAAGTAGGTGTCGACATATTTTTGGGTGAGAGGACACACTCCAAAAGAACTAGATCTGAACTTATGTCATTGAATAAGAAGAATATTCAATATTGAACCTAGTAACCCAATATTGAAGAATAAGTAGGCCTGGACTGAAGCTCCAATACCAATTAATGTAGATATGAACCTCTCAACAAGAAAAATCTAGCTGAGAGATCAATCACATGATCCTAAAGAAAAAATTAACCCAAAAACAAGAACAATAACAATAGCAACAAGAGAACATAGAAACCTCAAGAAAAAATCTCTTACTTTATTATGCTAGACAATTGGCCTTTGTATAGGAATGCAATGAGTCCACTCAATATGCACACAACTCAAGGGATGAGAAAGAAATGATAAACAAGTTTTGCATGCAGCCCAAAGGTTGTAAATATGCAATTACATGATTACACACAATACACATAATAAACAAGATGTCATAAATGAAGAATGTGCCCTTTAAGGGTTGAACTCTACTGGATATATGGGTGCATCCCCCTTATGGAGGACATCATGGATATCTTCATCATTTACTGAGATGGATGTTGATAGGTTGAGGGGTGCATCCTCCTTAGGGAGGATTCATTGTCTTTTTCATTGGTTGAACTATGTGTCCTCCATAGGGAGGTCACCTGGGCTATCTACATCAAGAACCTTGATGATTATTTACATAACATATTATTCTATAAAATGATTATATAAATTTCTTATTAAAACTGTAATATTTTTATGGACAACAAGATAAATAAATCTTTCAAGTATTTTCTATGTTCTTAAACATAGGAATTTTAAATGGTATGATAGTTGGGGATGTTGATTCATATGTATTAGAATATGCAATATTAAAACACACATAATACTTACTTTATTACTATTTTAATTTTCCAAGTAAAACCTTGCATGGAAACTCAAGGGATGCTTCCCCACATCCAGGGATAGAATCCCAAGTAATCTCATTAGCATACACTAGTGCACCTAACCCAAGGGGATTCGAATCAAGCACTTGTTGAAATGGAACTAACCAAATGCCAAACAACATTGGCAATGATCAATTGCAATAACCCTTGGTATTTAATACTTATTTTTGGGTGTGTGTGTGTAAAAAAATAATATTAAATAGAATATGGTGCATTATAAAAACACCATCAATTCAAGGCTTGTTCATACTTCCTACCCTAATAAGGTTGCAAACCTTAAGAAAAAATGATGAGCAGTTAAGAACTAACTCTCATGCATTGCACAACGAAATAGAAGGATGGACTCTTCTACAAACTACTTGGAAAAAACAAATATGTAATCTATGAAACTTAGGGGAGATTGAAGACAAAGTTCAATTCCTTATAAGATTCCCTTTATACAATGATATTAGATGTGTTTATTGTAATACCTCAATTTTTCCCCTAGAATTTATTGGATCATATTATTTATAAATTGTAAATTCGTGGTATAATTATGTGAGTCAATCCATATGAACTTAAACAAATGACCTGAGCTATAAATGATGTAAATATGCCAGTATTAATTCCTAATGCGGAGCTCAAGAACAATTCCTAACTAATGAATGGCTAGGCATGAAGTTGATGTAAAAATAATTCTATGGATCGTGTGGAAGGATTTCCACGGTGGGTTCACATACATAGATACATCCATGCATGCATACAAACATGCATACATATTTACATGCATAAATACATACATACATACATGCATGCATGCATGCATACATATAATGGTCCAAGATGGTTGCGAAGAGCACGAGAGGGGATATGATTCCACTAGAGGGGAAGGGGAAGGGGGGATGTGGGAAATTAATTCTCTGATTCCAAGTTTCGGTATAATATCTCATCTAATTTTCCATCATGTGCCTTAAAATAAACCTTGCCACCTTTATTGAATTAAATATATAATCATTAAATCCATGTAGAGGTTGGTGGGGAAGTCTGCTTATTTAGTTATTGAAGCATGGGATGAGTACAATGATTATGGGGAAATATAATTGTACTTGATCATCCCATTAGAGGAAAATTCAACAATAAATTACCTTCTCCCCTTCATTGTCATTCATTCTAGCATTCTAATGTTCTCATGTTAATCCTCTACACTTCTCAAGTTGTGTTCCCCCTTGCTAACCAAGAACCAAGTTTCTAGAAATTGACCAAAATCAACACCTCAAAAGAGGAATTTACAAACCTTAGATGAGAGATATGTGTTTGTAGGTGGGTATAGAGGCTAGGCGAATTAGAAAGCTTTCACCTAACAATTATTCTACTCATTGGTCTCTTTAGATCCAAATGTTATTCTTGTAGGCTATTCCCACAAGGAATACAACATGTCTGTTATAACCCTAAATTACACCAGACATGCATACCTGGCATCAGGCCATCTAACTTACTATATTTTCCAAGCCATAATTGAACAAGCTCTTCAAAAAAACATTGCTTTGAAGGCTCTTCATCACCATGCATCAACTGCTTCCATGTCTTATTCTCCTCTTCAGTTCTCTCTTAGGGAAATGGCAAGCGCTTTGCAATTGGGGCAAAGGGGGATTGATAAAATGGGCAGAGTTTCTTTTCTCTCGGTGTTCCTCTTGCAAGAGGAAGCACGAGAGCACTATAAGGGAAGAATATCCATGAAGAGCACTATAACGGAAGAATATCCATGAGGGACTATTGAGAAGAGAAAGGAAATACCTTACTTGTGTGGTTCAGGGAAATGGAAGAGAGTGTCATGGTTGTTTTATGAATGGATGAGATGCATGGACCAATTTGTAATGTGTAGATTGGAAAATCCATAAGTGATAGAATAGACAAAAATGATTTGAAGTAAATTATCCACCTAGAATGTTGAAATAAAAATAAAATGCTTAAAATAAAATGATTGCAAGTTGCAAGTGATTAAACAAAAGGGTCCCTTCCTTACCTAGTTATTTATTTAAATGAGTTAAGAAATTTTAAGTAATCAAGCCAACATGTGATGTATGGAAATTGATAGAGTACCAAGCTAAAATATCTAAATGCAATGTAAAACAAGAAACCATCCAAGTGATAAGTGCTAAGAAGTGTGATTCTTCTCCCTACCAACTAGGTGTGTTAATTAATAAGCACTAAAAAGACATAAAATAGTAGATGTAAAGCAACTAATAATTCTTGAAAATTTTTAAAACTTCCTACTCGACTTCATAATAGAACTACTTAATGCTAAAAAAATGAAATTGGAGTGAATCACATAGGCTATCATAAACACAATTGCACCACTCATGCACACAAACAATGTTGGTTGCACATGAAACAATGGTGCAATATTTACATAGTCTATCATGCACAAACCACATGGAACGCAAAGGATTTTCTACTCAAATATTGTGGAGAAGAGGCTAACAAGTGCGTGAAACACCAAGATTAAAAAAAATGATTTTTAAAAATCTAGCCTCTAGCTATGGGTAAATAAGGAAACTATAGAGATAAATGATCTTGCAACCCACCAAAAGCTATATGAAGGGAAGAAACAACCTAAAGAGTAAGATAGGGTGATAAGAAAATAAAAGTGGTGTCACCAATATGTAATGTGGTTATAATATAAATGGTGTACAAAACCCCTTTGTTTCATAGGCTATGATATAAACAACAAAGAAAAGAGATATGTGTGACAATAACAAGAGAAAATAAACAACACCTAAGTAATGAGAAAGCATAAATACAATAAAACTATTAATTTAACCATAAAAATGCCATTCAAAGTGAAAAGAAATGGAGAGAAGCAACAATACTCATATTATTTTCATTGGACATGAATAAAATACATGAAGTGTCACCTTTACGAGAGTGCATGGCAGCAAGTGGGCTCCAAATCTCTCCTTGGGATGGGTCCTTGTCCTCCATGAATTCTCTCTCTAACACTAATGGGTGAAGAAACCTTGGATATTTGATGAAACAACACAAGAAACCATGAGTTTGATGAATTGTAAAGATGAAAGAGAGAGAGAGTAATTTTCTCAAAGTCCATTCCTCCAACATAACCTTGCAATGTTTTCCTCTTTTGCAATGCAACACCATGGCTTCCTTTTATAGGAAAAATTGGAGCTTCAACATGGTGAACCAACACCCATGTGAATGATCCTCATTCTCTAGTGGGATCCCATGTGCTTGATAAGACCTATTGAGAAGCCAAAGGACCAAGAATTCATGAGATGGGAGCTTGAACAATCCTTGTATGCCACCCTAGCATTGCACTAGCAAGTCCTTTGCAATTATTGTGTCACATAAGTAGTTGAGTTTGTGTTTACAATGGTTACATGGATCTTGAAGGATTTTTTATGTGATTCAAGCAAAAAATGGACAAATAGCTATGCATTCAAAGAAGCAGTCAACCAAAGGTTTGAATTTGCTTAGTACGGTGCCAAATAGCCACGAGGTAATGTGGTGTGATGCATTATGTCATTTATTGTGAACTAGTGATGTCGTCCATTAAATCCACTTAAATGTCATAGATGAGAAAAATTGAGGTGATAAGAACAGTGATGGCAACCTCCCTCATCCTCATCATGGTAAAATTATCTACTCCACTACTCCAAAATGCACCTTCTTCTCCTCGAGAACACACCTTGTAGTTATGAAACAAGTAATAAGTCACAACCCTTTTTTTCATAGACAAAGGAACACTTGCATGTTATTAACACATGCACATCCTAGAATGTGCACACATTCCTTTAAAATCCAACCTAGCAGACTAATTGACAAGTCTACATTGTGGTTTAAAAGGGACCAGCGATAATTTAAAAAGAACATGTGTGAACTCCTTCAAGTTATCTCCAACTCTCCTACAACTTGGATTATGCCTTTTTTTTCCATCATCCTCTTTATTTATTTCCATTGATGGTTCCATCACCCTCTAAAATCCAAGAGTCCTAATAATTTCTACTATATCCTCATTTTCTTAGCAGATGCCCTAAATTATTCCAATGAAATCTCCAATATAACCACTTCATGTTATCGCACAAGTTGTAGGTTTGTAAAATCCCAACCCAACCACCAAATGGAGACAACTTAGAGAACAACTACCCACGGTCACCTTAGGCAAGTATTTTCATCACTTTAGAGATGATAGAATCACCTAAAGGGAGGAATCACGGTGACCCTAGGGGGAATGAGATGGAAAATGAAGATATGAAAGAAATTCCCCCTAAAGGTAAATATATAAGATAGAGAAAGGATTGGTAAATGGTATTGGTGGTAGCCAATATTTTCCAAGAGATAAGAACACCTGCAAATAATGTTGTACCTGCTAGAGACACAAGAACAAGTTGAGCATATGCATATAATGTTAGGTGGAAAATCAAGTTAAGGTTGTTGTCCCTAATTGTAGCAATAAAAAAAGATGTATATCAACAACAAAAAGATAGTAAGAGCTGCAAATAAAGATGTTAAAAGTCTATCAAATGATGCAAGAGATAAGTTAGCAAAACACTAAATTCAAGTCTAAAAGCATAAGACTTTAGCATCAATGTAATGTTGTTATAGATGGTAATGTAGAAATACTTTTGCAGCCTTATGGATGTAGAAAACAACTTGTTACAAAAAAGAAATCAGCCACCAAAAATCACTAGTAATCCACCCAAAAGATGCACTAGGCCTAGTAGCTTGTAGGGGTAAATTATTAGCAACTTTTGACGGTTGAATTGTGAGTTTTTCAAGAAAGGGTTTAGGGTTTTCTGCAGCTCTAATGGCTGTAGAATTAAACTTATTACAGAAGAAAAATGGTTGGCTAAAATAGGATGCCCTTAGGGCACAAGAATGCTTATAACATGTACAAGAAATTCCAACTTGAACAATTCCAATATCTCGTAGTTTTATGTATCCCAATGCAATGATTTATTTCTCCAATGAAAGATATTAGTGCCTTTAACTATTGGGTTATGGAGTCTTTAAAAGAGAAAGAGATAGTTGTGCTAACTCCTTGGGGATGTAATCCCTTTTACTCCCCAAGTTAAGCAAAACTAGCTAAGGAAAACCTTAGGAGGGTGTAAACCCTTTTACTCCTCCTAGTATTCCTTTGTGCAAAAACTTATTTCAAGACAAGATGATGGCATTGGAAGGTTTGTCTGCACTTATACTCCCCAAGAAGCTTATAAAAGTAGACTTGTAACCAAGAAAGAAGCAACAAAATAGATTCCTTACCTAGTGCAAGCATAAACAAGATAAACTTCTTCTTTAACCAAGAAAAATCCACCATAAAGCAAGAAAAGTACTCCAAGAGATATAGTGAATCACTTCTTCCACCAATATCAAATATAAACCATAGCAAGAGAATGTAACCAAAAGAGATGAAGAGAATTTCCCAAGAAGGGTGCAAATTTCAGCCAATATCCTCTCACAAGAGGGATAGTTATGTCCAAATGAAATAGAGTTCATCTCTATTTATACAAAATGTTCTGAAGTATGTTTGTCTACTTAGCAAAGGTAAAACATATGATAAAGGGTCAATAACACTTATATTACCCCTTGCATCAAATAATAATATTCAATTTTCAATTTAACACAATAGAAACCCTAAAAAAGAGATGATGTCACCCCTTTAAGGGACGTTTTGACACCTTGAACAAGTCGTTGGAGAAGCGAATGGAGGTCGTTGGGGCTCCTTCAGCCTCCTCATCATGTGCTAGGGTTAATCCATGCCTCCTCCAATTAAAATATGCCAATTGTCAATGTGAAATAACTCCATCACCATAAAACCCTCTCAAGCATGACAACAACCCTCAAAAGATGATTTTTTTTCCTCTCTTAGGAAAGTCGTTAGGGTACTAGGGGCTGGATAAGATCCTCCATGATGCCATGTAATCCTCCAAAGGCATGTCTCTATGATCTGGTGTGCAGGCCTACAACATCCAACCTGTGGGCTCTTTGCCCCATGGAATCCCAAGCTAGGCTTGTTCTCCCAAAACTAGCCGCCAAGCAAGGCCCTGCAAAACAAAAGGGTACTCCCTCCAAAGATTTCAAGTAAAATATATAAAGACAAGTGTAAACAAAATCTAATAATAAAGGCACCTAAACATGTGCATCAAAACTACCTCATCAAATTAAACAAATTCTCTAAAACCCTATACAATTGACCAAGTTTAAGTATGGGATGGGTGTCATAAAGGTCCTATTGGGTAGACCAAAACCCTCAAGTAGGGGATGCTCCTGAGGATGGCCTTTCAAGTTCATGTAGTGGATGATGAGGTGGAATGGGTTTAGACTTCACAAATAGATGATTTTCATGACATACAAGGGCTCCTATTATCTCATTTATGGACGCCTTGGTAGAGGGTGTGTGGCACCTTCGTTCGGGATGCACTTTTTACAAACCCATATTCTTGCCATTATTTATTTCTCTCGTGTTTTAAGGAATGCGTTGAATTCCATTGTCCTGGCTTGGTGTCCAGATAACAACAATGCCATTCACAAATACCTCGCAGAAATGATAAAGTTGGCTTGTGATGAGACCCTCTTTCTCTCAGTTGTGTAACTGAGAACCACTACCTTGGCTTAGTGACCAGATGATGGTAATGTCATACTACTAAATACCTATGATCATGATAGGTCGACTCATGATGATACCTCCCATCCTCCAACTAACCCCTTAAGCATTCATTATCATTTATTTTTGTAGGTCCCCCTTTTCTTACAAAGAAGTGTTTCATTGCTTTCTCGCGGATCCTTGGGCGAAGCATATGGAAGGTCTATATCTAGGATTTTAGCTTTTTATCCAACAAAAACCATCTTGGCCTTCATCCCCTTCTTCCCAAGAAATGAGGTGCATGCCCTTTTTGGGTCACTAAAGTCAAAGGGCCTAGAAGAGGGAAATATGATGAGAATGTAATGAGAGAAAAGTGGTCAGTACGGTCAGGAGTGGTACAACAACCCCTCAAGGGACCCCCAATTGAAAACCTTCCCCAAAGGTTGGCCACTTACTAGGAAATATATGACACTCACCAAGGTGAAATAGGGTCAAAAACATAATGTCTAAGTAGGGGTTCTATAATCAAATGCAGCTCAAATACAACATGTTTAAATGCCTTAAATATTAGGGTGATTACCTGCTACAATACTTGACTTGTATCGCATGGAGCAAGAACCATCTAAATTCCATAAGTTGGCTATTGTGGTGGATGTGTTGACAATGGATCAAAATGTGGTGATAGAGTGGGATTTTGTATGTGCAAGTGGACACTATTAGTCATGTGGTCTCTCGACACTCCATATCTGCAACCTGAGGGCCTCGAGACATCATCTCCTTAGTTATCCCAAAAAATGGGGATAACACTTCCTATAATGGATTTTTGGTGTTACAAATTTTCTTTAGGGTTATTATGGCCTATGTGGATGTCATGTGGCATTTCCTAGTTCAACATATAATACATGGGTCCTAGTCATGTGTGGATATGTCATTTGCCAAGTAGGCCTTGGCCTTCTTTTTCTGGGGTCTCTTCTTCTTTCTTTAATGTGTATTCCCTCTTATTTATCGCAATGTGGAGGTTTTTATGTGGTTATTTAAGTCCCTTAATCTATGTTCTTTATTTTCATATGTTTCTTTGTATGCCTTGCTTTGCATACTTTTCTTGCATGCTTTACATTATGTCACCAACTTTGTATAGCCCATGTTGCTTCCTAGCTTCACATATCCCTTTATACCTTCATATTTTCTTTCTATGCAAAGTATGGAGTGTGGAGTAAATCTCCTCTTCATCTTGTCCAAACCTTTGCATGCGATCCTCTGCATGCCCTAAAATTTGTGTCTTTTCCTTAGCCATTTTCATGGTTCTTTCTTCACTGCAAAGTGCGAAGTGTGAAGGTAACACCTTTGCTCAAACTTTTCCATTCCTTCGCATGGCCAAAGCTTCATATTGATTTCCTTAGCTGTATTTGAATTCATTCATGAAATTCTCCAAGGCCTCATACATTATGTTTTTTCCAAGGTTTTGGTGAAGGCTTTGTGACTGTTAAACCTACAAAACTAGTGACACATGTTTGTTGAACTCAACCCACATTTTGAAGTGAAATTATATCCATTTCCTAGACCTATTTCAACTATGATAATTATTGTTCCAACATAGTAAGATTAAAAGAAATACCTAACAAAATTTCTAAAATCCTCTTAAAAAATAATAGGTCAAAATTATCTTTAAACTCTAGAAAATCATTTAAAATGTCTTTAATAGTCTCGAAGATAAAATTGATCATTTCCTTGACCAAGGTGTTTATGAAATTTCATGCTCTTTTGTAACCTCTTACATTGGTCAAATTGATCACTCCATATTATTTAGCATTAAATCCCAAATTGTTCACACAAACCACATTTACACCACCAAATCCAATATCACGTATCAATCCCATCTCACCAAGCACTTTATATTTTTTTATTAACTAAAATAATTTTCAAAACTAACCATTACAATACCATATTGATTAGTCAGGTTGCCAAAGTTGAATATAATTCCAATAATATAAATTGTGAACATGGGTTCAAGCTAATCCAACCTTCACAACCCATCATCAATCACCTTTGGTCCCAAAATGACCTCTCTTAATCAATTCCTTCCTAGCTCCCTCATTTTTTGTGTTGTTCCCTTAACTCT
>JZKD02S1273600.1:197040-208747 GCA_000966675.3 Picea glauca
TATTTTTCCTTGCACTTGTTTTTTTCTTCTTCTCATTTTCAAAGGGGCTATTTGGGTATACAAAACCACTTAAATAAATAGTTGAGTGACACATAAGCAAATGACATAGACTCCTCGTGTCTTTTTTCTCCCCTCTCTTTTTATTTTTCTATATTTTAATTTATTATTTTTCCTCGTCCTTCCTCCCCTATGTGCCCTTGTTGGATTAATGGTTTTATTGACAGGAATTCTAATCCCGATGAGTTGCATATGTATTTCCATCTCCAATTATTATAATTAGGAGATTATTATTGTGGATTAGTTTGTTGAATCCATTTTCTTTCGTAGGGGATAGTTGAGATATTTATGGGCATAGTTGAGATCTTTTCTCAAGCTATCCCTTGTATTGTGCTTAGATCCTAGTTTGTTGGATTTGGAGATCTTTTCTCTCCTTAATATGTTGAGTTAGTTTTCTCATGTAAAGTTATAAAATAGATATTTGAGCTCAATTAAAAGTAGTTTGATTTTGTATTAACATGTGGTATGTATGAATTCGGGTCATGAGTGGGATTTCCCACTTCGTTGGGAAATCCCACATCAGGTATTTATTTATTTTGTCTCTATGTTTTCCCTTTCCTCCTAAAGTTTGTATTCTTTAGAATTTACTTTAGCTATTGTATTCTTCTTTCCATTATTTACATTGCTTTCTAGGATTCTTCTTTTTTTAATGTTAATGTTAGATATCATTTTTTGGATTAACTACATAGAGTAAGTCATTAATCTATGACGCATATCCATGAGTATTAATCGTAACCGACCAATAGTTCGCATGATTTGAATAATCCACTTAGCATTCATTGCATCGGGTTATTCTCATAGGGGTGAAGAAGTGAGATTGAAACCAATGAAATGAATCACATAGAATAAATCATCACTTTTCGGGCTTGCACCCAATAACTAGGACTTCACAGGTGGTCACCCATCCCAATATGCCTCTAGCTCAAGCGCACTTAACTATGGATTTTTCCCCACAATCAAGACCACTTAGCTTGCTACCCCATTTGCAAAACCTTAGCAAGTAAGCATTGTGCCTTATGAACTATCCAGTTAGAGATCCCTTCACTCTTATTATTTAAGCATAGGGGGGCTTCCACAGTGCAACATATGAAATATCATTTTTGGGATTATCTGCATAGAGTAAGTCATTAATCTATGACCCATAACCATGAGTATTAGTCACAACTGACCAATAATTTTCATGATTCGAATAGTCCACTTAGCACTCATTGCATTGGATGATGCTCATAGGGGTGAAGAAGTGGGATTGAAACCAGCAAAATTGAATCTCATAGCATCAATCATCACTTTCGAGGCTTGCACCCAGTAACCAAGACTTCCTAGGATGTCACCCATCCCAAGATGCCCCTGCCTCAAGCACCCTTAATTGTGGATGTTTCCTCACAAGCAAGCTCCCTTAGCTTGCTACACCATTTGCAAAACCTTATCAAGTATTGTGCCTTATGAAATATCCAATTAAGCTCCCTTCATTCTTGTTATTTAAGCATAGGGGCTTCCATAGTGAAACATATGAGATATCGTTTTTGGGATTAACTACATAGAGTAAGTCATTAATCTATGACCCATATCCATGAGTATTAGTCGCAATTGACCAATAATTCTCATGATTTAAATAGTCCAATTAGCACTCATTGTATCGGGTGATGCTCATAGGGGTGAAGAAGTGGGATTGAAACCAGTGAAATGAATCACACAACATCAATCATCACTTTTGGGGATTTCACCTAGTAACCAAGACTTCCCAGGTGGTCACCCATCCCAAGATGCCTCTAGCTCAAGCGCACTTAAGTATGGAGTTTTCCCCACAATCAAGCCCACTTATCTTGCTACCCCATTTGAAAAATCTTAGCAAGTATTGTACCTTATGAACTATCCAGTTAGAGCTTCGTTCACTCTTATTATTTAAGCATGGAGGGGCTTTCATAGTGCAACATATGAGATATCATTTTTGGGATTATTTGCATAGAGTAAGTCATTAATCTATGACCCATATCCGTGAGTATTAGTTGCACCTAACCAATAATTCTCATGATTTGAAAAGTCCACTTAGCACTCATTACATCGGGTGATACTCATAGGGGTGAAGAAGTGGGACTGAAACCAACGAAATGAATCATGTAGCATCAATCATCACTTTTGGGGCTTGCACCCAGTAACCAGGACTTCCCAGGTGATCACCCATCCCAAAATCAAACCCACTTAGATTGCTACCTCATTTGCAAAACCTTAGCAATTATTGTGCCTTATGAACTATCAAGTTAGAGCTCCCTTCACTCTTTTTATTTAAGCATAGAGGGGCTTCCACAGTGCAACATATAAGATACAATTTTGGGGATTATCTGCATAGAGTAAGTCATTAATCTATGACCCATATCCATGAGTATTAGTCACAACTGACCAATACTTTTCATGATTTGAATACTCCACTTAGCATTCATTGCATCGAGTGATGCTCATAGGAGTGAAAAAGTGGGATTGAAACCAACGAAATGAATCTCATAGCATCAATCATCACTTTCGGGGCTTGCACCCAGTAACCAGGACTTCCCAGGTGGTCACCCATCCCAAGATGCCTCTGTCTTAAGCACGCTTAACTGTGGATTTTTCCCCACAATCAATCCCACTTAGCTTGCTACCCCATTTTCAAAACCTTAGCAAGTATTGTGCCTTATGAACTATCCAATTAAGTTCCCTTCACTCTTATTATTTAAGAATAGGAGCTTCCATGGTGCAACATATGAGATATCATTTTGGGGATTAACTACATAGAGTAAGTCATTAATCTATGACCCATATCCATGAGTATTAGTCGCAATTGACCAATAATTCTCATGATTTAAATAGTCCAATTAGCACTCATTGCACCGGGTGATGCTCATAGGGGTGAAGAAGTGGGATTGAAACCAGCAAAATGAATCACACAACATCAATCATCACTTTGGGGGCTTTCACCCAATAACCAAGACTTCCAAGGTGATCACCCATCCCAAGATGCCTTTATCTCAAGCACACTTAACTGTGGAGTTTCCCCCACAATCAATCCCACTTAGGTTGCTACCCCATTTGAAAAACCTTAGCAAGTATTGTACCATATGAACTATCTAGTTAGAGTTCCCTTCACTCTTATTATTTAAGCATAGAGGGGCTTCTGTAGTGCAACATATGAGATATCATTTTTGGGATTAATTGCATGGAGTATGTCATTAATATATGACCCATATCCATGAGTATTAGTTGCACCTGAGCAATAATTCTCATTATTTGAATAGTCCACTTAGCACTCAATGCATTGGGAATGCTCATAGGGCTGAATAAGTGTGTTGGAGTAATTCACACACACCTGGGATTTATTTTTCCTAATGTTTTTTCTAATGTTTTTCCTTGTTTATTAGTCATTATTCAGTCTCCTATATTTTATGAAGAATATTCCTCTAGGGAGAATATTCTCTTTAGTTTTCACTTCAGTTTGATTAGTTGAGTGGAGTCTAGATGCTACATTGGGATTATCACCATGAAGCATTGGGATCATCACTAGCTAATGTGCATTGTCCTTGGTATCATCACCATACCAGCGCATTACTCATGATTCCTTGATCTCCTCCTCACTTCACTATGTTTCAGTCAGTTAACTGAAGACTAATAGACTAGTTAACTCAGACTAGGTGGAAGTTCACTCCCGTAACTACCTGATAGACTAGACTAGGTGGAAATTTACTCCCATAACTGTTGGTGTGTGTCCAAATCACTCTAGACCACCACTATGGCTCATTAGTTACTCATCTATCCTATATCTATTGTAAATTATTCACTCTTTGAGTGTGGAATACGGTTAATGAGAATTCTTCCATTCTTTCTCTCTTTCTTCTTCTTTCTCAATTTATCTCTACAAATGTGTGTAGTATTTTCTAGATAGATCTATTCTGTGTAGGTTCAACACATTTACATGGTATCAGAGTCAACGAACTTCTAAGAAAAATCTACACCAAATTAGTTTTTGCAGGTACTGAAGATTGAAGAACGCAGAAAAGATGGATTATTCGTCGGCAATACTTCTCACGCCTCATAACTATTTGGAGTGGAAGCCAAAAATTTTGATTCTACTAAAATGCAAAGGTTTGTATCAAATAACTATGGCAATGGAAGTAGAGCATGATTCCGTCGATGAGAAAAAAGATTTTCTCAATAGACAAGATATGGCCATAAGATGTATCATCTGGTTTATTTCTCCTGAAATTCTCCATCAAGTATATGACGACTCACAGGAATCAGCTCCAAATGAATTATGGACCAGATTGGAGGTTCTATTCGGGAATAAATAAGATTGTGAAGATTTCATGCAGGAGGTTGAATAGATAGAGCCAGAAGAGAAGCCATTAGAAGATCAAACCTCTTATTATGAAGAATATTCTATAAAAGTATTTGCACAAATTTGTATTCCATTAATTGAAGATGATATCTACTCCATTTCAAAAAAAAAATCTGAATTTCATGTGGAAGATATATGACATGCAACTTAGGGGTCACATGCAAACACTTTTCCATGTGCAATGCATGCATCTCATGAGACAAAAAGGGAGTCACGCACATCAGACTCAATTATGATATTTTCTGAGAAAAAATTGCAGAAAAAAATTGGATATTTGAATTCCTCTCAGGAAAATATCCAATTTCAAAAAACAAATCATCCAAAACGGAGTTCGGGAAGTGAAGTTATGATCATTTCAACATCAACAAAATTTCAACATTTTTCTGGAAATGGTCGCACGATTTTCAAAGTTTCATCCAAACTTTATTTGGATCTTCTTCATTACAAGAAGTGAAAGTGGATACGTGTGGACATATCAATAGTGCATCTACTTCATCAAATCTGTGCAGACGTCTACATCTTCAACAAAATCTTCAATGAGCACAAACTTACACAGTTGTGAGGTCTTCTTGGAGTGAAGGACACGGTTGCTTAGCAACTGCTCTTTGTTCCTTTTCATTTTTATTTTTTTTATGCATTGTAATTTGAGGGGGGTTTTCCCATGAGGTTTTCCTTCTTTCATCGTTTATTTTAGCGTATCTTTTGTATTTGGGTACCTAACATGGCCTCGTTGTTGGGACCCATTCTTTATTTTCACCATAGTGATGTTCAGGGGGGGTGTTGAAGTACTTCACACACACCTATGATTTATTTTTCCGAAGCTTTTTCCTTTTTTATTAGTCATTATTTAGTCTCATATATTTTATGAATAATATTCCTCTAGGGAGAATATTCTCTTCATTTTGATCAATTGAGTGGAGTCTAGATGCTACATTGAGATTATCACCATGTAGCATTGGGATCATCACCAAATAATGCACATTTTCCTTGGGATCATCACCATACCAGCGCATTACTCATGATTTCCTAGTCTCCTCCTCACTTCACTATGTTTCAGTCAGTTAATTGAAGACTAATAGACTAGTTAACTCAGAGTAGGTGGCAGTTCACTCACTTAACTGCCTAAGAGACTAGACTAGGTGGCAGTTTACTCCCGTAATTGTTGGTGTGTTTCCAGATCACTCTAGACCACCACTATGGCTCATTAGTTACTCATATATCCTATATCTATTGTAAATTATTTAGTCTTTGAGTGTGGAATATGGTTAATGAGAATTCTTCCATTATTTCTCTCCTTCTTCTTCTTTCTCAATTTCTCTCTGCAAATGTGTGTAGTATTTTCTAGCTAGATCTATTATGTGCAAGTTCAACACATTTACAAAGTGGGATTGAAACCAATGAAATGAATCATGTAGCATCAATCATCACTTTTGGGGCTTCCAACCAGTAACCAGGACTTCCCAGGTGGTCACTCATCCCAAAATGCCTTTGGCTCAAGCATGCTTAACTGTGGATTTTTCCCACAATCAAGCCCACTTAGATTGCTACCTCATTTGCAAAACCTTAGCAAGTATTGTGTCTTATGAACTATAAAGTTAGAGCTCCCTTCACTCTTTTTATTTAAGCATAGAGGGGCATCCACAGTGCAACATATGAGATATCATTTTGGGGATTAACTGCATAGAGTAAGTCATTAATCTATGACCCATATCCATGACTTATGTGGGTTATGTCTTCTTGACCATTTTTGTGATTTCAATTTTATCATTCATTTTATTTTTTCATTCCCATGGTGTCTTTTTTCATCTTTTTTATTTAATAATTTGTTTTATTTTAAGTTAATTTTATTTTGTCAAATCCTACTAGCATGATTGGTTTCGAAGGGTTTTGTTTGTAAGGATACCCGGGTTCGAAACCTGTTGTAGTCGAGAGGAGACACCTAAAAAATCTAGCCATCTAAGGGTTGGTGTGGCTCAAACTGGGTGTGATCCTTGAGTGATTTTGACAACTTAAATGCCCATCAGTCACGGTTTCTTACCGAAAGGCTAGTCCCGCGAGTCACAGACATGCTAGCAAAAAAAAACGTTTATTTTATTTTATTATTTACTAATTTGATTCGAAATGGATCATTATATAATTTTTCATCCATTCTAATACTTTCTAGTGTAAAAAATTAGAGCCATGACTTTGTTCAATCGATTTTAGGAGTCAATATTAATTTGATGATTTGGGATCCTGAAACTTCCAAATCTTGTTTCGAGTTTTAAGTGGTCGTTTTTAGGGTCAAAACTATGTAAACAAAGTTCCTATCTTTTGACAATTTTCTACTGTCAAGAGACCTCCATCAATCCAATGAGCACCTCAATCATAGTTTGTATCATGGAGTTATGTCTATCGCAAGTTGATCTATGATTTAACCATCATAGTACCAAGTGGATGCTTCATTAACTCATTACTCACACATGTAGAGTTAGTCGTGTATTCTAAAAGATCCAAAACCCTAACCAATAATTTGGAGATGGGGCATGTGATTACACTAACCCTAACCATAAATGACTATTAGAACATGTTAAAAAGTAAGCCAAAAGGGAAGAAAAAAGTTCAATCTCTATTGTATTGATTTGTTGTACTATAGCTAAGTTGAATATATAATTGGATATTAGTGTAAAACAAATGAAGAAAATGAACCAATAGAAGCCATTCATAAGACAATGTATATATATCGAAACTCCATAGTGAATCAATCTTTACCTTGTGTCTTGCATTATAAATCTACAAAGAAAAGAGCAAGGTGCACTCTTCATTTTTTTTGTTAGGATTTCTTGCATCAAATTTCAAAAGGTAAATATTATACTCATTGTGTTGATGTTGTGTTCATTTTACCACTATAACTTTTCTCTCTTTTCTTTCAAATAATTTTTATATCAAACACGATATACTTACAATATTATATAATAATTATAAATAAAAAATTGTACCCTAAAATATATCCTTATTTTCTTTACACTAACATCATAAGATATATATATCTTATGATGCAGTATTTAAAACAATTTACAAATAATTATTTTTCTCTATCATCAACCATATTGCTTTCTTTTTCATTATTCTATGATGATAAGAGTAAATACTTAAAACACATCAAACTAAACCTAAAATTGTTAACGCAACTTCAACCAAGAAACTCAACAAAATCCCATCACAATAATGTCACTATAAAGCGTTATTCTCAATGGTCGATTACATTCTTTATTATGAGAATTTTCGATGACGATGGAAATAAGAAAACTATGTAAAGGTAATGTGTGCTAAGTGGGAATAATATCATTGAGATAAATCTTCATAGGGACTCTTCACACAAAGAAATCTGTTAGAGAATTTAATTGACACAAATCTTTCAGAGGGAATCTTTTTAGAAATTATGTTAATGGTCAACAACTTCCAACTAACTACTTCATAGGTAATCACAAACTAACTACTTTATTGATGATACTTC
Organism: Picea glauca; assembly: GCA_000966675.3. Taxonomy (NCBI): domain Eukaryota; kingdom Viridiplantae; phylum Streptophyta; class Pinopsida; order Pinales; family Pinaceae; genus Picea; species Picea glauca. The sequence goes on from JZKD02S1273600.1 coordinate 204,960, forward strand.
TATGACATAGTTGGATTGAAGTATGCCTCCAATATGCCAAGAGTAAGAATCTTGTTGGCAAAGCCTTCTCATACATACAAATTATTATAAGATATATCACTCTCATTAGATATATGAAAGAGATGGATCATATTATCACTTTGCCAAAATCTCAATGAAACAATAAATTAAAAGTTTGAAATAAATTATAAATTAATTAAAAATAATAATTATATTATTCGATAAGCATAAACATTATGTAATCTTGAATTTCATATTATTAGATCATAACTTAACTTCATCTTAACCATTTCACCATGATTTAATAATGGTTAAAGGTAACATGTTGGGTATCCCTTTTATAGCTCACTTAGTATTTAAGGTAAGACGAAGTGATGGTGTTATTGGAAAGAGATAAGGAAGTATTATATTATAAGGTGTAATTGCAAAGATGATAATAGTGTGGTTAGATTATTGTTGTATATTTTTTTATTATTAATGTTGTAAATTTATTATTATGCATGCAATGTTGTATGTATTAAAGTTATATGTTGATTTAGATTGGATCATTATATTATTTGTTATCTATCTCAATATTTTTATAGTGAAAAAAAATGGAGGAAATTGCTTGCAGGGCCATTTTAGTGGCAAGTCCCAGTTTGGAAAATTGGGTATGGAACCTTCAGAGGCCATTTTGAGGCATTAAATGACATTTTGGGGGTTTTGGTGTCCAAAACTTTTATATCCAATTCTAGTGATGTTCTAAACTTTGAGACCTTTCCAACAGTGGGTCAAACTCCTCAATCAGAGCTCGTATGCAAAAGTTATGTCTCTCGCAAGTTGACCTACCATGTTGACCACCACGGTACGAGAGGATGCCACGTTAGCCCCCGTTACTAACACATATGGGGCTAGCCACATATGTGATTTCAAGAAGATTCTAGAAGGTCCAAAACCCTATCACAATTGAGGGTTGAGGAAGTCAAAACCCTACCCTTAAATAGCTATCAGGTTATGTTAAATACTTGGCCACTAGAAGGAGAAAGGATTTCATTCTATGTTATTGCATTTTGTTCCACAACATAGAAAAACAATTGGGAGTGGGAAATTAGAGAACATAACAGAGGGGGTTAATGTTATGTAGCAGCCTAACAGCTCATGGGTCTTAGGTTACTCAATAGAGAGTGTCTTCTCCATTGTACTTGCATTATTTCCATACCAGAGAAAAGAGAGCAAAGCAACCTCAACTCCTAGCTAGGTTTTCTCCCATAAGGGTTTCCCGAGCAAATATTTGTGTTATTTTGTAGATGGTGTGTGATTGTATTTTATTGTTCTCTATTTTCCGCATTTTATCTATTTCACACATAAGAAGAAAATCGGTAACTAAAGATTCTTGAATCTAAAGGAATTCAACCTTCATAGTGTAGATTTCAGTTTTATTTATCATATATGTTGTGATGAATTGTTCCAGTGGAATATCCATGATAATTTACAGATCACTTGTCAGTTCGTGTCATAATAAGTAATATTATATTTTGAAGTAAGTTGATCTTGTAGTAAATAGATCATCTTTCCAATCACAAATTTGATAAGAATATGATAAAAAAAATTAGGCATGACTAGAGTTTTACCATGATCCAAGATCCATACATGGTAAAAAAACACCCTTAGGGGGTTTTCCCAATTCTAAATTAATCTTGATTGTCAAAATTTTGATTAGAGATTAGGATCAATGGGAACACTAACTTTTTGTATAGTACTAAACGAAAGTTTGTTACAAGATTAGATGACTCCTTATATCTTCAGGATTATCCCTAACAAATATTTGTTCTAAAATTGTTGTATTTCTTTCAACAATTTTTTCCTTCTAATTGGAGTAACCAAATGTTAAGGACTACTTTATTTGTCGTGAGCTATATATATAGCACGGTATTTAAGCCAAAATGAGTCTAGTATCACAAATGAGAGAGGTTTGTGGATTCTTTGAAGACTTGTTGACTTTCCATTGGATCTGTAATAGTAGTGGGGAACCTCTACCCATTTATCTAAAAAACTATTATTATGGCCTACCATATGTTTAGGAGTTTTGTCAAACAACATTGTGTGGGTTGGTAGGGATTTTGGACTTATGTCAAACAACAATACAAGCAGGATAAATTCCAAAATTGGATTTTATGGTGCTAGGAACCCAACTATAGGATGCACTGTTAGATTTGGCATAACTAATGACATCAAAGTCACTATCAACTAAGGAGAAAGGTGGAACTACTATAGAATTAGGAAGTGGAAGTGTGACTCCTTGTGTTACTTCTCTCTAATGTTGTAAGTCCCCGATATTGTCTACAACAAAATATGCAGCGAGAATGTTTAATGAATAACCAAAGAAGCCATATATGGCACTGTTCAAAATCTGCAAGTTTGAGATGCATGTTTATGCGTAACAACTAAACTGATATAAATGTTCTAGTATGAGTTTGGCTAGGAATTGCCAGAGGAATCATTATGATGTTTTAATTAGAAGTACCTTTGGCATGGTTGTAATGCTTGGTATGCAGGGAGGTTCAAGGGTTTATGCACAATGTGTTCTTTAGGATTGATAATCCCCATGAATCTCTAATCTACTAAGGTCTCAAATTAGTTGGCCACAAATGCATTTTCGATGTAAAGGATCACAGTAGTCAATGTTATTTTTCCCCTCTGTGATGTGAGGCCAATAAGTCCAACATAGTTGAAGTCAAGTACATGATGGGTAAGGATTCATATACCACACCATAGCTTATGAAACCCAATATTAGGTTTACTAGTTTTTTTTTTTATATCTAATATCCACATTGGATATAATAAAGTCATAAATTAGAAAAAATAATAAATTACATGAAGTAAGGAGAAGCAACATGAAAGGTCTCATTGTGTGAGAGTTTTCAAGAGTGGAGTAGTCATACGTTCCACATTAGAATTGTAGGGATCTAAGTTTACTATCTTGACTGGGTGATTATTATTGAGCAAAAGGTTGGAAAGCTTGAAGTCTCTACGCACAATTGGAATTATGGAACATGATGAATGTAAATTTGATGGTGCTATTGGTGAGCCAATTCTTGTTGGTTTGACAAGAGAGAAGATTTAGTTGGCATTGATCCAAGTCAAAAATTTCTTGGTTCCAAATAAAGAGGAAAGTTTAGGGAGGACAAAATTCCTATATCTAAGTTGTAGAAGCAACTATGTCAAAAGATTATCATTTCCCTCTAGTTTAACATTGAGAGTCTTTGTATCATAATTCCTCTATCTAAGTTGTAGAAGCAACTATGTCAAAAGATTGTCATTTCCCTTTAGTTTAACATTGAGAGTATTTGTATCATCGTTGTTGATGAGAATAAATTAGAGGAGAGGCCTATAGTGATGTATATGGATATCCATGGTCATCCCATGGAGTATGGATTGAACAAATGTATCAACGGCTTAATGGTGCATGAGAGAATACGTAGTGGAAGATGAGAGGGATTGTGCATGTGAGTGGCGTATTTTTTTTTGTTGGGATTACAAATGGAAACCTTGAAGAATACGTAGTGGAAGATGAGAGGGATTGTGCATGTGAGTGGCGTTTTTTTTTTGGTTGGGATTACAAATGGAAACCTTGAATAAGTTTAGAGTGGAAGGAAAAAATTCCATTTGGTATTCTTTCTAGTGGTGGCACCATGGGAGTTATTAGTGGTGCTATTTAAGTGCTCAAAGGGGGAAAGGATCCAGTAGTATTAAAGGAGCTAAGGATAAAGAATGAGAAAGAAGATATGTTGTTTGAGAGGTTGGTTATT